>LR737391.1:1050918-1121491 GCA_902655005.2 Marronus borbonicus | reverse complement strand
TAAAAGCGGGCTGGTCAAAGAATTATACTCAAGATCGCAATTCAGCGTGTGCCCCGAAAATCTACTTTCGACGGAAAATATTCCTCCGGTTAAACTGCCACTTCGAAGCATCGCCAATCAACAATCTACTGGTACCAGTCAAGGATTTTTCAAATGTCAATGCAAGACAAAATGTGGTACAAAAAAAATATATTTACATTAAAAATAACGTATTGTGTAATTCGAAATGTCACAATAGCACACCGTGCTGCAATAAATACATCTTTAAATTAACTATGCTTACTAGTGTTTGAGATTATTCTTAAAAATATGATTACTTATTTTATTATGCATAAGGTTAAAATCCTACATCAGGTAAGTTGTAATCATCCATATAAAACTACCATAATAGCATAATAAACGACATATATCTTTGATTTATACTTATTTTATGATTTATGTCTTTAGCAGCGTAATTAAAACATCTGGTGTGGTTACCACGCGACTTTCCGCCGTGCCTAACACTTTCCTTCCTATGAGAATAGGTGGCGGAAAGTAAAAAGATATCATTAACACCAATTTCTTATCATTAATTAACTTACAACATTGATTATTCGATAGCTGTTGAGTTCACACTTTAACTGTAACATATACAATGCGCTAAGCCAGCGAAAAAGACATCAATAAACATAGAGAAATACATGTCTATTTTCTAAACTTTGGAAGGGCAGAATACAAAAACTACATAGTCAGAACAATCAACGAGAAGTCAGAGGAATTTGCGACAAGAAGTTAGTAAAGCAGATACGTATCGACCCCGCTGTTGTTACGGGTAGTGCTGGATGGGGCAACAGAACGTGAAAGCTTTTAAATTGGAATATTGGAAAGTGCAACAGACACAATTAACGGAGCTGGTGTTTGTAGATACTTAAAACAATCTATAACCTGGAGATACTAGACAAAGAGTTAAATAGAATAAATATAAAACCATAATCTCAAAGACCAACACCAGAGTAAGTAAAAGACTAGAAATATCTAGTTACAACAATACAAAACAGCAGAAAAATTGAAAGAATCAATCCAGTAGACATGAGATTTCTTAGGGAAATATTTTACACTACGCTCAGTATCAATAAATTAATTACAATTTCAATTACGACTTGTTCTTCATTTATTTAATCTAAACAAATAACATGGATACACACAACCACGAATAGGTTTTCCCTTACTTATGATAACACTTTTAGTTTAACGAATTGCATGTTTTTTTTTTTTATTTAAAGAAATGTTTTTAGTTACACCTAAAATTAATATTTGGTTTAGAAAGAACAACTAAATTGCCGCCTTTAAATCTATATCTACAGCTAGCTATAATACTCAGTAATTAGAAAGTACATTTATATTTAGTTATCTTAATTTATCCTTAAAATGAATTTTTTTAAAGCTTCCTACCTAACTAGAGAATTCACAAGCTGAAGCTTTTCGGTAGAATGTTGTAACACATTGGTAGATCGGTAGATTATATCTAAATTCGGTAAATCTGAAAAATCACAAAGGTAACTATCGCTGAACGGGAGTGCCAATCCAACGTCTTCGATGATTTCGGTTGGCCTATCAATGATCATACGCGATGTTACAGATGGCATTAAGGATTTTCATTGCTAAATTCCTTGTAAATAGTGTTGCCTATGATTTTCGCGCTTTAAGAAAAAATATTATTAAAAGATAAATTATTGAGAATAGCTCTTGACTATTACCCCCTATAAATTATTCTTAAGTTAATATTAATTAACAGAACAAGAAATTAATAATATACATTATGAAAACGCCAGAAATCGAATAACAACAAAATAATTCAAATTTTGTAAGTATGATGTGAATTTTAATATTAATTTGTTAATCAAAAATTGTAAATATAATTATGTAAATTAATAATATTAAGTACAAGTAAACGTACTTCACTCCAATATCCTCCAAAATTTGTATACAATAGCATTTCATTTACTTAAAAAAAACTATCCAAAGTCATTCACCTACACTTATTTTGTAATAGTTATTCCAACAGCAGACCATGCTCTTTTCGTCTTTATCTTTCTCATTACAAAAATAGCTCGCTAATTGCACAATTCGTAGGCAGCGGTTCTTTTTAATCAACCGCGGAAAACCGTTTTATTCTTAAAAAAAGTTGAAGTATTTACTATTTACTACACGAAACTATAATTATCTATGCTCCGATTTACAGAATTCACATCTGTTCCACGGAATAATGGAACAAAACAACAATTTGTCGGCACCCACGCTTCACTCAGAAGATCCAAAACTTTTCGTTTATTCCGGTATTAGAGAATGTTTATTTGATGGTGTCAATCATTCGAATTAGTTGTTGATGTCACTGCGTTACGCATACGGGTTGTTGTGTTATTGTCTTAATTGAAACGTGCTGCAGTGCCGGCGTTGATGGTGTGACATCAATCAAGAAATTTCATTGATGTATCCTATTATATATTTTTCTATCTCCATCAGTGACAAGAGTAAATAGCAAACGGGATTTAATATAATCCATTCAAAGCTTGGTGTTATCGTTTTGAAATAGTAACGATTTGAAAAGGTTAAAGGTGGATTAATGTTTATATGAAGCAATTGTCCTATATCATAGTATTCAACTAGATCCTCTCGAAATTTTTCGTAATGATTCATTGCATCAGATTGAAGACCAGAAATGGTACAAGGCAATTTAAGTATCAATTCAGTGGTTCTGTTTTCTTGCTACCTGTAATAGTGGTATCTGTTTGTTTTTCTATTGCAGGTCAAATGTTTTAAAATTCAATATAGAAAATCTTCAAATATGTTATTGTTATATTTGGTTATTTCATGTATAAATGTCGCAAATTTCTGGAATTGTATAATTTTAAAAGCTAATTCTCTGATATCTTTCTAAAATATTTTCGTACATACAATGTGAGCGATAAATAGCGAACCAGTCACCTATTTTGCTATTTTAAATAGAATGTCCTATTGTGTTTTTGGTTTCTCCTTCTAGAACTAAACCAACATACTATGGATTTCATATGTTTACTTTTAACAGATTTCGAGATATTTCAATTGTACTGAATCATCTATATATTTATTCCTTTCAAAACATTTTAGATTGAAATACATTCTAGAGTAGATTTTTATGAAATTAGATCACGTACTTGCCTCTATTTAGACAAGGTGTTAGAACGCTTTCCATATATACATGATGTTCAGTAATGTAAAACAGTTTTAAATCGCACCTTATATTTTTTCTGTATCCATTATAGGTAGAGGAAATTTATATCTCTAATGTTTTTGTATAATCATTCGTATGTCTAACATCAAAAGTAAAAGAGATATTTCCAGTGAAGCGCAGCTCCTGCGTCCAAATTGTTTTTGGTATTTGTGCTATTTGGTTATCATGACAAATGGTGTTAATCTAGTTTGATTGCCGTGGCAGCAGCAAACAAAACAGTAATATTCATAATTTCTGATTGTCGGTTCAACATTTTGAGCCTAAGTATAGTAAGAACAGTTAGGTAATAGGTATAATTTATATGTTAGGAAAAAGTGAAAGAAACGATGTATTTCAGCTAGTAGACGAGCAAGCTACGCTATTCTGACTGACGTTGATCACAACTGAAATCATTTGTCAAATTAAAGCTAAAGTTTGGTGCTACTGTATACATTCTTTAATAAGTCTCTTAGTGAAAAAGAACAAGTGAAGCAAAATTTCAATAAAATTTTACATAGACTAAGAATAAGTGATGTAAATATGTCAACACTTATTATAGTTTGTAAAACTTAAAAATTGTGCACATTGCTGGAGGAAGCAGTACGCTGAAATCTCACAATTCACCCTTTAAAAAAATATGGTGTTCTTATAGCAAAGTACTCTTTCAGGATTGCCGGTGTTACTTTGTGAGATGTAAATTTAAAAAAAACATACTGTGTGTTGTAATGATGGTTTTTGGCATTAACCAATTATCCTCAAACGCATCAGAAATAAGACCAAGTGAAAAATATTAGAATCGGCCCAAAAATGTAGAAGCGATATACTTTACTTCGCATCATTAATACAAAGCAATTTTGTATTCCACCGAAAGCCCTTTGGTAGACCTGAGGTCCTAATTCCTGAAGTTAAGGAAGATACGCCAACAAATGCTACACAGCCTTATAGGTTTTCTCAGGAGAGAGGTCTCCTTTCTTATTGATCACGTGGCAAAATAAATATTTTTCTATAGATTTATCATATACAAGTTGTCATACAGCAGCACGGAAGTTGTTATAATATCATCGGCATAAATAGCTCAGATTGGGCAGGGTTGGGCGTTGTGCGTCCGAATGCCGGTAGGATCAAATTCTCTTGGTGGGTCCTTGCACTCTCGAGTCACCATTCGCAGTTGAGGGACAATTAACTGCGCTTCACACATTACGGTGAGGGGGTGATAGTAACAAATCCAAAGGCTCATGACATTATGACAAGCTTTAAAAAGTTTATATACCCTGTTGGGGCGTCACCACAAAAAATCCATATAAAAAGACTGCAATCACTTACACAAGACTTTAATGGGGAAATTTCAGAATTGTCAATGGTTTTGAGCAATACACATAACCATGACATTTTAGTAAAGATATTCTTTACTGATGAAGCGTGGTTTTACATGTCTGGCTCTGTGAACCCACAAAATTATAGAACTTGGTCAACTGAAAATCCACATGCTTTTGTTGAAACAAGTTTACATCCGATTAAAAGTATGTTGTCGCATGTGGAATGAAATATATAAATTAGACTGAAAACATAATCTACGAGGAAGCGTTTTTAAGTTCGCGGAATGGCAGAGTTGGATGGTAGTGAGAGAGCTATTTTAAGTCGTAACGTGTTCATTATTATAAATGTCACGATTTATCATTAATCTTTACGAGAAATTAGTAAAGAAGAAACAACTCACAGAAATAATTGGAGTATTTTTAACGCTTTCGCTGCTCTAGATGAATATATTCCCATACGCTGTCACATATTCTACGTTGCGGCTGAAATATCTCTGCAGTGAAAGGGCAACACTTCCTTTAGCTTCGTTTTAGCATGGCTAAGGTCGACGCAAGATGGGTCCCGAGAAAACAACAGCGGGTGAAATGTTCCCGTGCGTCTTTAGACCTTTGTGATTAAGACAAGGGCGCTGTTACTGGGGATAAAGTTTGGGCTCATCATTATGTAGCTGAGTCCAAGCAAGACTCCATGCAATGGCATAAAAAAGGGATATCACCACCTAAGTTTAAGGTGTCACAATCAACTAGAAAACTCATGGCGATGGTTTTTTGGGACTCGTAAAACGTAAAAATGCTTCCTTGTGCCATAGTTTTGCAATTAAATTTTCGTGTTAAAAAGGTACTCTAGAATTAGAGTTGAATGGATTCTAGCTTGAATTGCATTTTAGTAAAATATTTGCGCAAAGTATGTAAGTGTGAAGATTTGAGAGAATTCGATACTACTGAGATATTGATACTGAGAATCAATGAATAAGAAATGAAGGGAAACAAAGTATCATGTTTTTCTTGAACCTGGAAGACAACCACATAAAAGTCTATCACTTAGAGTTTTCAGAAGTGATAAAAATAACAATGGATTATCGTTTGCAGTAAAAATTTAATAACGAGAACATAAAAACCACTGAAGCATGCTGCTAACACAACAATGTAGATGATAATGGTGAAGTTTCGCGTTGGAATCCTCACAACCCAATAAGAGACAGGCATTATTCAATAAACCGTCCAATATTCAATGTCACAACGGTCCGTGTCATAGCCGGCATTAGACTTGCGTATATTCAAGCACTGCTTAAGCCCGTAAGGTTACTGAGCGCGTTATAAAAACGTTCCAGAAATGATCTGCGAAGGAAAACATTCGCGTAGGTGAGAAATTTTGTAGTATACATATGTATCAAACCGTAAAATTAATCGTGTGTCATACGTTTTGACTTTTGCGCTATTCCGCTAAGCGGAACGCACGGTGTTCGATATGTATCGTCATCGGCAATCTAATACGTTTAAAATGCTAATTCTTCAGGTAAATAAAAGTGACTAAGCAGTGATGCAATTTATGTTATGTACAACCCGTCTTGTTTTAAAACAATATGTTTTTTTAGTACGGGCCAGTTATGTTTTAAGGCTCGTTTAGTTTATCACGTCGCTGGTTGTATTATGTATTAGCGGCTTCGTGGTGCGTTTACGTACGAAACGCAAAGTCGGAGTTTTTTTATCAGCGTATTACAGCTAGTAGTAAATAGTGCAACCTAGTTCCCGGCAGATTAGTTCGGAATTACATCTTTATTTCATTCATCTCTTCTTTTGATAAATTTCCCTTTTCTTATCAAAAATGGTTGGAGGAAAAATCGATTACAACAGTAAGTTATTTTTTGTTTTTTTTTTCCTTTTAATTCCATTTCACACATCATTGTAATCGCTTTTTGTTGCTATTGAGAAACAGTTATAAAAATGCGCATATATTAACGTTGATTTAATATGAACACTTTTATTTTCGTTGAGTAAATAACCTATTTAAAAGGGGTATTTCATAAAGGAAAAATAATTACCAAGTCTCAAGATAAAACAAACCATCCGTGACCAGTTATTTCTTCGCATTGTATTATTTAATTATTCTATTTACGGATACTCATAAGACATGCATAAATGCATGATTTCATATATTTCTACCTTTAAAAAAGTATATAAATACACATAATATCTATAGAACAAATTTTAGTTTATTGTCTCGTGGCGAAAATTTTGGCATTTTGAATATTCGTAAAAATACTTTTTCCAACAGTTTTGAATATGCCTTTATGAATCACTTAAATAAATTATTTTAATTATATTCGGATTTTAAGTAGCAAGCAACATGCTTTTGTGAAGGTAAGTCAACACTAACCACTTACTTTCTCTTTATAAAGAAGTTATCCACAGTATCAGTAAGGGACGGCATTTTGTAACGTATGATGGGCGTTAATATTAACCAATTATTAAATAGAATGGAAACATATAAAATTAATGATGTGACCTTAAATTGGATTAGTTCATATTTAATCAAACATAACCAAGTCGTATCTTTGAACTATTACTGCTATGGCGTTAAGATTGTTCATTTTGGTCTTTCAACAGTGCAATAGACGTATCTTAGTGGCTAGGCTTGGACATCGTGGTATAACATATGTGGTATCGTTGGATTCGTTTTTCGGTTGCCATTCCAAAAACGTGAAGAAATATACAGAGTGTTCTATTTAAGTTAAGAAAAATTGACGTAATTTTCAGTTAGTTTACGAAAAGTAGAAATCTATGTACTTTTACTAAACACGCCAGCTGCTATTGTTAATATCTCTGGAGTCGATAGTATGAAAGTGGCGGATACTTTAGAACCTCACTGAATACTTTATTAAATTCTACAAATTATCAATTTTTTTTTTAATTTGAAAAAACTGATATGCAATTTTAGGATTCTGTCGAACTTGCCACTTGTCTGTATCTATAGTTCACAGCTCATTTGTTATTCCAGAATCGACTATGTTTTGAAGATCTTAGTCCTATATTATTTATTGTATCTACAAAATCCATATTTAGTTAAACTTCGTTTACCTTTCGGGAACTTGGCCTTTCTACAAGCAAATTGTTGTACAAGTTTGTCTACAGCTTTCGTTAATATTTTTATCAAACAGAGCTTGATACGTGGAAAGGGTAGATACATATGCTGAGAACTTATCATATCTATAACATATAAAAATTTAATTTACAATCAGACATTATAAAAACATCACATTAATAATCGCCTACTTTTATAAAGTCGACAGAGTTTGTATTGCGCAATGTACTGTTTTGCATTTGTTGTAATACATCTCAGCTAATCTTTTTTTGTTGGTCTTTCCTTGTTAGTATTTCATTAAATTTTTAAATTGCATTCCCATGATGCCAATATGAAGTCAATGTAACTGTTTCCGTTCCGTATGTTATTTTAATGTTTTCCTTTTCTTAGGCAAAAGTTCACTAACCATGCTATTTAATAAGAGCGCAAAGTGTATAGAAATATTCTGTACACATACGCGACTGTTTATAATTCCTTGAGTGTGTATTGCAATTTAAATAAATACTTGCAAATTTTATTATTCAGCGGGAGTCTGAGCGCTTTACGGTATATATCGTCTTTCAAAATGGTAATACAAACAATTTTTTTAGGGTTAAGTTACGCTAAAGGTGAATGATCAAAAACAATTTCCGAGTTGACGCAGTTCTCTTAATTATGATAATCGCAGTAATTGTGATGAATATAAGCTTAAATGAAACAAAGTACTCATACGACGATATAATTTACGATGTCTTGAGCTAAAATGCAAAAAAAGCATTCTTCAGATACTTCTTTTAAATTGAAATGGCAACAAAATTACTTCAAAGAGTTGGTGAAACGTGTTTTCTTACACATGTCTTCCTATATGATTAATGTTGAAATTATGTCTTTCTTTCTAAAAACTCGGAGCCTTGAAATTATACAATACAGATAAGAGGGAGACCATGACTGCTGACAAAAGACATATTTTACGAAATATTAGGTGAAAGGTATACATTTCCTAAATATAAATGCTATATGGAATTCAAAATATGTTTTATTTTTCATGCGGGTGGCGGCATACAAGGATACTATGATCGATACCGTGAATAAGGAAAACAACTCAATTGTTTTGTATTTACTAAATTTATTTTTTCGATGTAGCTCTAAAACTCCTCGAAATGCTCTATGACCCATGGTTCTCTTCATCGGTTTTAAATCTACTCTTGACTCCGATTTTAATTTTCAAAATTGTGGCTGTGTGGACAGGAACATTGTCGTGCAAGATTTAAACACCTTTCCTCGGCGTTTCTCGATAACCGTTTGTCTTAACCGGCGTAGCGAATCTGCATAATATATTGCGTTCACTGTCCTCGCTATATCAAATAATTGTAGCCGTCACCTTTTCTCTGCTTTTGTCACGTTGGCCTTCTTAAGGATGGATTCGCGTTTCTGATGTCACTCCATCGTTTCTCTTTTAGATAAAAGGTCGTGATATAATCGCCATGTTGTCGGCTTCGTACTGTTCAAGAAACTTACGACACATTGGTCCCTCTGAATCACACCGAACAATTTTGGGATCCATCTTGTGCTAATGTTTTTCCTAACCAAATGCCCATACAGGGTTTGTTCCTGTTAATCCTCTACCGTTGATTACTTAATACGCCTTCCTCGACTAACTCGCGCGGATCATTTTCAAGAGATTCTCTCATCCAACGAAACAATTTTCACCAACGTTTAACTGTGGCGTACGATGGTGGAGTCTTTACAAAACCTGTCCGTTCGCTCTTTGACTTCGCTAATTTCGTGCTAAACAGGGCCCTTTTCTTTTTGCACGCGGGAAGGACAAAATTTGAAACGGGATCCAGGAAAAATACGGTAAACGGGCAGCAAATAAACGTTTGTGGGGATGGCTGTTCGCACTACGCCGCGGACGGCATAGACCTTGACGTGAGGAAATCGTAAAAATGATATGCATCGTGGCGGCTAAAACTCTCTTAGATTTGGATAATCATTTCTTAGTTCTATTAATAAGGTGAATATTGTATTATCCAGTAACGATGCTCTTTCTAGCAATCTCTATTCTTTAGGTCTTAAAGGAACATAATTAAAATCATCCCCTTAACGTAGTCTGATGTAGAATATTGGAAGAAAAAGAGTTAAAAAAAAAATGCAAAAAACTGTTTTTACGTTTAAAAATAGCGAGCAAGTAAGTAATAATCGTGGCTCCTGATACCTCGTGAAAGGCGTTGACGCGATTATATGTAACAACAATGTCAAGTTCAATTAATTAAAAAGAATGATAGCATATAAATTAAATTTAGCTTGAATAACTGCACATGTAATAACTTTTTTATTTATAATGCTACTGATTAATAATTTTATGAACATTTCTCTATCAAGAGTTTATTTTCGTATTAATGCAAATTATCAATAATTGAATCACCATGGCAAGTCTTATATATACATTTTTGTCAGTATTGTAACATTATGTGAGTGAGATTCATTAATTGAAATATTGGAAATACAGCAACGTACATCTATAGGCGAATCGGATGGAAAAATCAATTGATTGTAATCGTAAGTGCTAAATAGAGCTTAGGCAATTATAAGCACGTTCTTAGTCATATACATTTTCTGTAGCAATTAGTTAAAATGTAAAATGTAAATAGATGTTAGAAGTAGACTTTTTATAGACTGTTCCGATTATTTCATAGCATTTATTATTTTTACAAACTGACCTTTATTATCTCAGTTTGGTGTTCTAAGCTGATAGTGAGCAATTAAATTTCTAATATTTATGTATCTATTTCGCATTAGTATCCTTATGAATGAAACAAATAATAAACAAAGTTTTTGAAACATTTATTGCTATAAAAAGTATAAAACACCTTTTTTATACATTTCACAAAAGAAATTATAAACAAAAGTTGTTCAGGAAATTCTCATTGAAATAATTGTTCAACTGTTTCTGAACTACGACCCATCAATTTTCTTTAGTTGTTTGATAGATGATGACGATGTTCCCCATTTACAAGTTGATAGCGACCTAATCGATCTCGAAAACTCTGTAGAACATTTCTTAAAAATTTAGGGGAAATTTCTTCTACTACTCTAGTATTCGGTCCCGTAAATCTTCTATCTCACTTTGGGATTAACATACCCCCACAAAAAAAAGATCTAACGAGTTTAAATAATCTGGGGATTGGGCTGGTCTCTCTATGTGTCTACGTCTTCCAATCCACTTGCTTGGAAGTACATTAGGAAAGAGGGCAACGCAGACAGGTAAAAATTGATTTTGCAGTAATTGCAAGTATCTGTTTACATTTAAATTTTCTTCTAAAAAAATGGATGGATAACGGTTAAAATTCCAACCTAAACGTTGATCTTCTGCGAAAAATGGGAATAGTTTTCTACAATTCTCCTGCAATTATGGCGGTTGAGGCAAAACGTAGCCTTGTCTAAGAAAATAATATTATTTACAAAATGTTTATTGTTTTTACTACCATAGCCTTCTGACACAATCATCTTCAACCAATTCATGAACAAACTGAACCCTGTAAGGTTTCAATTTTTCCTTTCAAAGTTTTCATTATAGATGACTAAGAAATATTTTGATCAAGTGTTGTTAATTGTCTTGTTGGTGAATGTGGAACTTCCAACACTGCCCGTAACACATCTAATCGTTTGTCATCATTTGTTACTGATTGTGGTTTGCCATGCTTCGAAATACTTTTATCGTACCCATTTATTCGAATCATTTTAGGATCTTCCAAACAATAGATTTTGAAATCAGATCTCTATTGGGATGAACATTATTGAATAAATCGCAAACATCTTGTAAACTTCTTTGCCTATCTCCACAACCCATCATAAAAATTTGGAGATTCTATCACGTTCGCATAAATTTGCCATTTTTAATGCTGATAATGAGTAGTATTGAATTATCGATAATAATTCTGAATTATCATTTGTTGCTTCATAGACAAGTTGATATATCTTTGTTTTAGATTTTAAATGGCATGGTTTCTCGAAACAATTGTTATACAACTACGTGATGTTTTTATTTTGCCGAAAGAGGACTTTATATTCTACTAAACAATTGAAGAAAGGTCGTAGGTTCGTATTTTAACAAAGTTCGGGTGACGTCATAGCTAACAACCAGTTAAATGCAAATAAAGTCTTTTATGTTAGTTATGTCGGTAAGAATTCCCTGCATAACTTTTGTTTAAAACTTTTTTAGTTAAATACACAACAATAAAAAACGGTGTTTCCATATTTTTTACTCACTCTGTAAATTACAAGTAGGTACATTGAAAAAAGTATCTTGTTTTGAAGTTATATTTTCGTCGCAGATAACCTTACAGAACTAATAAATCCAAAATTGCTACCTAATAATAATAAATAATTTTATAGTTAATACCTTGACTTACTTGAAGCATTGCATTAGCATATTAATCTTTGTTAGCAAAGAACAATTTATCGAAGGATAAAGTAATTTGCATCTATCCAGTTGCAAAATATTAGCATCTGATCGATAATTATTATTTTGATTGATATATTCAAGTGGATTCGTAAGTAAGCTTTACTGTACGTTAATGATAAGTAAGAATATGTTGCGGCTTTGCACTTTTGTACAAAATCTATTTAAAGAATGTTAAAGTAATAAAAGTTTATCTTCATTTACATTGTGACCGGGTCTTGAAAAAGATAATAGCTGCAAATATTTGCTGTTCCGTTTCGAAAGCAAGCAAAATATATTAGAAACACAGTCATTAGCATTGTATTTCTCTTACAACGCTTGATTTTATATTAAGTAAGTATGCACATGTACAGATATAATTAACCTTTTACGGGCATAAGTATTCCGAATGTACAAATGGGGCAAACGTTGTACAAGATTAAAGGAAGTTATACATACTTAATTGTAGATACAAAGTATTTTCTTTTGTTAAAAGGCAGAGATAATTATATATCGATTACGCATCAAGAAGTTTTTTTCTTAAGATAACAAATTTCTTCGAAATATGTAAATAAATACAGGATATTCCGTCAAAAAGAAGTCTAGTGGTGTTTAATACAAGGGTAGCCTGAAAATTTTCCAGCCTAATAGAGAAACAATCATTTTTTTGCCAAATTCACTTTTATTTCTCAACATAGCCTACTAATAAGTTTACACTTTTCCCAACGAACCATCCAAATAGTAGTTGGAATCTTGTCCTGCAAAATAGGCGTTTATCTCTTCATTGAATGAAAACCTCTCTCCTCTTCTTGAATCTAGGAAACAAATAGAAAAGGTGCTGGGAGTCAGGACTAGTGAACAGGGTAGGTAGTCTATCAATTCGAACTCATATTCGTGAATTTTTTCCATGGTACTATTGATGTGTGAGCTAGTGACTTGCCTTAGTCGAAGAAAATTTTCCTTTTCTTCAAATTCTTTTTCCCTTTCTTAAAATGCCGTTTTCCCGTAATTTCTGCCTTTAGCTTGTCAAGTAATGGTGCGTAGTATGACTCCGCTATTATATTTCTTTTTTCGGAATAATCGATAACTCCGAAAACAGTCGCGATTTCTAGAATGAGTTATGGGTTTCTGCGATGAGGTTTGGGTATTGCTGCTAATAGGGATTTCCCTTTTACAAAGAAAAGTTATCTTGTCTCATGTATAAAGAATTATAATTTATGATGTCTCCATATTGCGCGTGTTATTCAGAAATTTGAAACCAATTTGCAGCGTACCTCACAGCTAAGGCGTTAAAGAATTTTGCAGAGTACTGTTATAGCCTATTATGCATCCTCCCTATACTGGAGGAACCTTTACCAACCCATTGTCGCTTCTCATCTAGCACGATTCTTCTAGCTCACTTCCGTGCAGTATACTGGCAAAGGAAGTATTCCAACATTTCGTCTTCAACCTTGGCAGTCTCTGCATCACAGATTTTTCCTGAACAGAGGCTTACTTAGCCAGTAATGTCTGGTCAGAATTCCAATAGCCGCGTTTTTGGTCAGTTTAGTACTGATAGTCCTTGGTGATTGTCGGTAAACAGGTTGTTATTTGTGCCTACTATCTGATTCTTGTTTTATCGGTGAATTCCACATCTCTTCCGCCAAGATTTCTTCACAAATTTGTTGCCAACACAATTTTTATTCAGGAGAAAGCAATTTCGGAATCCAACGTGTTGACACCCTATTCATTCTTAAATTTTCATGCAAACTGTAGCTTCTGATGTGCCTACGTCAGCACCAATCATTCTTATTCTTCGATCTGCTAAGACCAATTTCTCAACTTTCGGGATGTTTTCGCTGGTTCTTGCTTCAATTGGCCTTCACGTCTTTGTTCATCTTGAATTGACTCCTTGCTCCATCGAAATAATTTACATTAAAACTTTATCGTAAAATATCACGATGCATCTTTCCCATAAAAATTGATCGTCCTGTCATAAATATCCCGGAATCCACTTATTACTATACATGATTTTTTAACAGAACATTTTGTTTAACAGCGACGAGATATTTAAAACTGTATTACATTCCCTTAAAACAAATATTAACACTTGAAATCCGTTTTACTATAGGCGTACGTAAACCTAGACAATGCTAAGAATAGAATCCAATTCATAATCGATATTAATGACTCATTGCACGCGTATAATCATAATAATAAATAGACACATCTTAATCTTACTACGATATCCACTTATCCCATCCATCCACGCAATTATAGCTAAGGCCGAGCATTTTACATTCAATTGATTCGAAGATCGTTCTGTATCCAAACATCGCCACTATGTCAATAACCTCTAATAAATTCATCGACTAATTTCGTAAAGTGACTACACAATCTGCCATATGAATGCACCGATTACGAAAGACGCGTATATTACAGATTTGTATTTGCATTTGTTTGCAGGTTCTGATTGAAGACGATAAATGATTAATGAATGAATGGATGCGTAATGTTTTTTTATATAACTACATGTGCGGTACATCTGTATGCAGCTAGTTATTTATGCACCGTTTGAAGGAGTATTGCAATGTTGTATGTAGCGGTGGGTGATAACGTAAACGGGAGGGCGCGGACAACGATTCGATTTCTTCGTGTGCTCCGTTGCATAATACAATCTAGGCAATATGCACAGAAAATATATATATATATATATAATCCAAAGCCTGTCTACCGTTAAACGGTGTAGGCAGTATCTCTTCTTCAGCTGTCCACAAATTTCTTCCATTTCGCCCTGTCCTTTGCTATCTTAGCTGCATCTGTCCATGTTACACCTTTCTTTTTCAAAATTTCTGCAATTACCATATTCCATGTCTGTTTTGGTCTACCTCTTCTTCTATTCTTTGCAATTCTTGCTTCCCATATTTTTTTCGGTTGTCTTGTACTGCTCATCCTTTGTAGATGTCCCCACCATCCTAGTTGTCTTTGTTCAATAAATCCTAAAATTGGCGTTATCTCTAGGTCTTTTCTTATGTCCTCGTTTTTCATTCTATCGTATTTGGTAACTCTTCGTACTCTTCTCAGATATCGCATCTCAGTAGCTTGTACTTTACTTTTCTGTTTTTGGTTCAATATCCATGATTCACAGCCAAACGTTAGGATCGGTCGGTAGATAGATTTAAATATCTTCATTTTTGTTGTACTAGATATTTCCTTTTTATTTATAAATCTACTGCTCATAGCATAATACAGTTTCGTTGTCTTTTCTATTCTTTTATTAATATCAGCTTCTTGCGACCCGCTTTCATCAATTGTAACTCCCAAGTATTGAAAAGTTTTTACTTGTTCTATTTTTGTCCCTTCGATTTGTATCTTCATTAATACTGGTTCTTCTCCTATTGCCATTACTTTCGTTTTATTTTTGTTTATTTTCATTCCATTCTCATTCAGTACAGAGTTCCATATATCTAAATTTAATTGTAGATCCTGTTCGTTACCTGCCATCAGTACTACATCATCTGCGTATGCGCCTTCTGAGATTGCCACCCGCTGTAGGTTCATATATCCTATTGTAAGTTTTTTACTTCTTCTGGTACATTCTTTAAGTATTTCATCCATGTACGTAGTAAACATGACTGGACTCAAGCTTCCTCCTTGTCTCAAACCTTCTGTTGTTCTGAAGGTTTCCGATTCGGTGTTATTGTAGATGACAGCATTTACGTTGTTATTGTATATTATTTGTATGAGTCGTATTAATTTGTTATTCAAGCCCCTTTTTTCCAGAATATCCCATAATTTCTCTCTTGGTACTTTATCAAATGCTTTCTCCAAATCAATATATGCCAAAAATAATTTCCTCTGTTCTTGTGACATCTTTTGTGTTAATTGTTTAATAGAGAAAACATGGTCTTGCGTGTTCTTGCCTTTTATGAACCCACTTTGTGGTTCTTCAAATGTATCTTCTATTGCTGTTCTTATTTTCTTGTCTAGTATTCGTTCCATTATTTTCATAGCAGTGTTTACTAATGATATGCCTCTATAATTGTCACAATGTCTTCTATCCCCCTTATTTTTATATATTGGCACAATTAACGTTTTTTTCCATTCGTTTGGTAGTTCTTCTTCTTTCCATATGATTTTATATATGTCTAACATTATTTGTTTTCCTCTCATACTCATGTTTTTAAACATTTCTGTTGTTATCTTATCACTTCCGGGGGCTTTCCCATTCTTTAGTTTCTCTATTGCTTCTTCTAACTCTTCCATGCTGATTTCTTCATCTACTTCTTTGTTATCAACCTTCTCTCTTCTCACTTGTTCCTTCTTATTTTCTTCGTCTCTTTCATCTTGCAACAGCTCTCGAAAAAATTGTTCCCACCTAGCTATTATTTCTCTATTATCTGTTAAAATGTTTCCATTCTTACTTTTTATGTGATGATGTATTTCTTGTGCTTTCTCCTGTCTAATTGATTTCAGAAATCCATAGAACATCTTTTGATTTTCTTTACTATTACGTTCCATCTTCTCCCCGAATTCTCTCCATGTTTTATTTTTGGATTCTATTACTAGTTGTTTAACTTTCTTCCTTTCACTTTTATACTTCTCATAATTTTCTGTTGTTTGGTTTGATAGATATATTTTCCATGCCTTTTTCTTCATCTTCGTGTGTTTCTTTAATTCCTCGGTCCACCATGCTGTCTGTTTTCTTTTCCCTTTCTTTTTCATTCCACACGTTTCTTTTGCTGCCATTAAAATTGCTTTCGCAAAGTCGTTCCATGTTTCTTCAATTGAACCCCTCTCTTTTTTTACTTGCATGTACCTTATTATTTCATCTAATCGTTTCTCATAATTTTTGGCAACGTTTGGGTTTCTCAATTTGTGTGCTCTTATTATCTCTGGTTGGGTTTCCTTCTGTTTATTTATTTTGTTATTCCCTTTCTTAACAACGATTTCTCTTATTTTGGATATGACTACAAAGTGGTCACTGCCAATCTCTGGTCCTCTTCGCACTTTCGTATTTAACACATCTTTCCTATTATTTTTATCTATCAATACATAGTCAATAATTGATCGTTCATTTCTGCTTTTTCTTTCCCTCGTATATTTGTGGATGTTTTTCTGTTCAAAGAAAGTGTTCGTTATGACCATATTGTTCATAATGCAGAAATCTAACATTCTTCTTCCATTATTATTTCTAACATTTTCTCCATGGTTTCCCAGTATCTCCTTGTACATTTCATCCCTTCTCCCGACTCTGCTGTTGAAGTCCCCTAATATAAACACATTTCCTCCTATTTCTTCTCTTGCTAACGTTAGTTCTTTCCAGTATTTGTCTTTATTTGCTGCATTGTCATCTTCATTTGGGCCATATGTTATTATTATTGTTTTTTTTTCATTTTTCCTTTTTAATTCTATTGTTAACGTTCTTTCTGACCATGCCTTCCAACATTGTATCTCTCTGTCTAGTTTCCTATGTATTATACATCCCACCCCTGCAACTGCCCTTTGTTCGTCTTTTACTCCGCTGTAGATCATCACATGATTATTTTTCATTTTATATATCCCTCTACCTCTCTTTTTCGTTTCTGTAATGGCCAATATATCTACTCCCATTCCTTCAAACTCTTTTTCTAGTTCTTGTTCTTTTCCTCTTAGGCTCGTTATGTTCCAAGTTCCTATTTTCCATATTATTTTTGATCTTTTATCATCATTTCTCTCGTTAAGTTTCTCGTTTGTTTCTTTATCCTTATACTCATTTTCCTTATTCTTTGCTACGTCATTATGTATACTATCTCTTCCCGTTTCTATATTTAGTTTTTTTGCTGCCCTTTCGGATTCCTTCCCATGCCTTTTACTGTTTCATTATCCCTATTTGCGCCTTTTGATATAATTTTAAACTCTCTTTCTACTTTATTCCATCTCCACTCCTCTCTGTTCACAGTGAGTTTCTGGAATCCCATTTTCACTACTTTCCCCATCTCTTTGAATTCCTGCGCTTTCCTCCTTATTATAGTTTGTATTTCTCTCTCCTCCCTTGTCATATCATCATTAATATATACTTTTTCTTTGCTGTTTCTTAGTTTACTCTTCTCCCTCATGACTTTGACTGTTACCTAATTTTCTTGCTCCCTTCAATACTACGTCCACTTCTAATTCTGTTTTTAAGAAATTCTCTATCTCTTCTTTAGTATTATTTGATTTAATTTCATCCACTTTTATACCCTGTATCACAACATTATTTCTTCGTTTCTCTTGTTCCAGTCTATCTAATCTATCTTTCACCGTTTTTATTTCAGACTTCAGTTCTGCATTTTCCTTTCTTATTTCTTTGTTATCTTGTGTAAGTTGTTCAAATAATTCTTTATATTCTCTTTGTTCTGTACGTAGTTCTTTTATCTCTTTTACTAATATTTGTAGTTGTCCCATTACCTTTTCCCATCTATCCTCTTGCTTTATTAACTTTCCCTCAGGAGTCCTCATAACTTTCTTACTTTTTGCGAAGGTCTCCATTTCATCCTTAGCGTATCGTTTACGACTCCCTTCATCTGTTGAATAGCTTTCTTCCTCACTTCCCATTTTTTTTTGCGTATGTCTTTTCCTTTAGGTCACTTTATTTTTAATACGGGTCTGGCTTATGTTTACAACTGTAACGCGGTAGGAGTCTCGCCCGGCTCGACACCTCGAAGGCTCAACTCCTCTCTCGGTGTTATTCTGATTTAAAAGTAATCTTTATCTTTCGCATAAATAATAAAAGGAGGACTTGCCTTATGTTTCACGATGCACTTTGCTTTTATTTATCTAATATTTTCGGATTTTCACATTCACCTTGTTTTTAAATGCTCGAATTCACTCAAATTTGGGTTACATATTCGGAGCCAAGTAATCAACGTGTTGTTCCTTACGACAGGACCGTACTCTTCAATATGCACAGAAAATACACAGAGGAATCGAATTGCTGTCCCTGCCTTTGGTAACACTACCTTGAGTAATCTTTTTGCTCGGCCCAAATGCGACATTTATTGTTTGTCCACGAGCGGTAATAGCTGTTAGCCCGTTAAGATGTGCGCTTTTTAAAACGCTTATTCTGTAATTAGAAAAAATGAGTAGAAAATAAAAGACCTGAAAAGAGACCTGCATGAAACCTGTGTGATAAATTAAATGTGATAAATTATGCGAAATAGTACGGAAACAGAGCAGCAGATAAGCAATTTGGTCCACCACGAACAAAAAAAAATGGTTTGTAGTAGCGAAAACAAGCGGAATAATTAAAACTGCTATGTAAATACAAGAAAATATACCGTTCGCACCTAGAAAAACGGTCAGAAGTAGAAGTACAAATGAAAAATTGGGTAGCAAATTATGGATGGAAACATCTGTCTACGAAAAGATGGGGAACCGCTAATACATTTTTCGATTTTATGGGAACATCCTTTTGGAATTTTAGATTTATAAGAAGATATAGGTTATACATGCCTACAAAAACCACGCTATTTCAAAAAATATTGGCTGACTATGAAGCTAAAATTATAGAACTCAACGAGAAGGAAACTTAAATTGCGAATATGGGTGGACAACCTCTAACTTTTGGTGTTTCTTCAAACCGGACTGTAGATTTGAAGGACACCAAAGCAATGCTCATTGAAACTATAGATCAGGAGAAAATTCATCGCACTACAGTTTTAGCTTGTTCCGTGAACGGAAGGAAACTACCGCTCACGCTAATCTTCAAGAGAAAAACGTTACCAAAGATAAAATTCATAGTGGCCCTATTATACATGTTCAAAAGAAAGGTCAGATGAAGAAGATGTCCAGGCGCACTGTTTAAAGGTCATAGAACAGAATCAACCAAGAAGCGTTTAAAGGAAATGAATGCGGAATTAATTATCATTCCTGTAGGACGCACAAGTCAATTGCAAACCTTGGATGTCTCTGGTATTAAACCATCCAAAAATTTTATACGAAAATAAATATATGCCAAAGCCAAATCATAATGTAACAACAACAGGATGTATGGTACCGCCAGCAATTTCAAAGGTTTGTATCTGGGTGGAACATTTCTGGGAAGCTGTGGAAGAAGGGACTATTGTAAAGTCGTTTACCGACGTAGTTACCCATCAAGAAAGTCTCATGCTCCAATATTTGACTAAAAAATATATAAAAGTAATAGAACATCCACTGCGCTCACCTGATTTGGAAATTTGTGATTTCTGGCTGTTTTATGGGCTTAAAAAGCATTTACAGGTTGCGAGATTTCCATCTGAAGAAGAAATCGATACGGTTATTCGTCGTTATTTTGCAAATATTCCAAAAGAAGATTGGTTACCGGCCTCTAACAAGTAGAAGGAAAGAAAGACCAAATGTATTGTTGCTGAAGGGAAGTAAAATTAAAATATTAACCGTTTTTATCTATTCTCAATATCAGCTTGGCCCTCGTACGGCATTAAGGAGATGCGTGATAGCATCGTTGGTGAAAATAAGCTGAATATTGCTAGCAGGAATTATTTTTATTACAAATTAAAACGAATTAAAAATTTAAAAATACCTTTACATAAAGAAGTATTTTTTTCTAAAGATCGTCTCATAAATTTGAGATCCAAAAAATACGGTATTGTATACACATTAGTAGTACCTATAAAAATGAACGTTAAAATGTTAACCTTGAATTCTATGAGGTGATACTAACATCTATATATAGAACTCTGTTTATTTTCACGGGATTTTTATTTTTATTACTCTTTAATTTGTATAGCCTTTCTAATTGACATAGATTATTACATCAGCTTAGTTCATATGTTTCATAATAAAGGCTTAGGATTACATTCTGTACAAATTGTTTAAAATAATATTTACTTTATTCTTGTTTGAGAGATGTCAATAATAATTCCATATTTTATCCAAGTATTGAAAGATTGAGGCAGTGGAACACTTCTCTATCACCCTCATTGTAATACTATGCTAAGACTGGACACAGGCTTCGATCATTTTTAGTAGTAATACCGGATTAAAGAGTTAGGCTAACATTAGGCAAACTTATACACATTTAAAATCATGCCTGATTTAACAAAGAGTGTTAAGATGTGCTTTTTTTTTGTAAATATCAATACTTTTGCAACAATCTAATTTTAAATGTAAGATGAGCCAAATGCGCTTTGTACAAAACATTGATTGATCTTTTGGGTTCTCCAACAATAAAATGAATTCAAAGGAATCGTCGAAAGTGCAATCTTAAACGGATACCCTGAAAACATAACTGTAATATTATTACGAAATAATGTAAAAATTAGAAATGAAAGCGCGCTAGAAAGTATTCGCAATAATAATAACAATTATATTAAAAGTATACCTTCGAAGTTATAGGGAAAAAATGTTTATTCGTCAAATATGAATTATAGAAACATTTTGGGGAGTCCTAAAGACTTAAAGTCCAACTTGATAACATGAATAAATCGGGAATTTATATCATATCATGTAAAGATTACGATTAAGTATTTGTTGGTCAATCAAAGTTCAGAGCAAAGAGCATTTGGGGCGTTTTAAATTTAGAAGGATTAATATCTTGTGTAGTCCATAAGTTAAATAACATGAAATTAATTAAGAACGTAAACCGTAATCCACCATTAAATTGTCGTGGAGGCACGGGCATTTGCAAAATTCGTGATTAGTTTCAAAGTTCCGAAAAACGCGAGCACTTGAAGATATACAGGGAAGACAAGGTAAATATATCGAATTGGTTAAACACTATGCTACAGGTTTCAGTCTTTTTCAGATGAAAGATACTACCTACACACGATTTTTATAGCCGTAAAGTTCTCCTTGCATCCGTCAAATTTCCAAAAAAAAACACTCCATATGATAATCTGACCATGCACATGTGATATGCGGAGAGAGTTGCTTCCTTTCGGACTTCGGGCAAAATTACTCTTAGTGCAAAGACGAACTCCGACACCTTCTCAGTCATTGTGTTCCTTTGAATTACATCAGAATCCCAATTCTTTGTCATCACAACGAATGTTCAGCTGATTGTCCTGTGCAATTCAATCGTAACCATTTGCTTTACAAGTTATATCCACACATTACATTCTGTTCGTTAATTAATGTACAAGTGTATTGTATCCTTGAATCCTAGATTATGTAATCTCCTTAACAGGATATCGTACTTACAAAAATGAAACATATTTCAGTGAATTCGGGTCTAGGATCTTTAAATTCCAGTCTTTACTCTTGATTAAGCTAAAAAAAAATAAAATAAAAATTTTATAAATGTCGGTACTTTACACACATAATACTTAAAATTTGCAAAGCAAAATAACTCCTCTAAAACATCAACAAATTAATTACAGTAGGTAAGCGGTTTGGCGATTCATTCATTTCCTAAAAATACTTTAATATGCCTTAATTATTTTGTGGGCCAAATTCGATACTTTTAAAGGGATGTTATATTTCTAAAGGAATTAGACAAAAACTGACCTAAGATTCTGGAGTTCAATTTTAAAGAGAAATCGATTGGTGAAATCCCTATTTTTATATCTTCCTTAACATAAGAGATACAGAGCGTTTTCTTAAAATGTGCAATTTTTAAAAACCCTTGTAAAAATGCTTGATTTATATCAAAACTATATTAGGGCGCTTTTTGACGCAGAATCCTATGCTCTAATTTTTATCTTTTTTTAAACTCCTATTTTTTGAAATATCAAGACTTGTGTCTTTTTATATGGAACACCCTATAATAATATTTTTACACTATTGAAAAGCATATAAAATTTCCTTTAGAACGATATAACACACTTGATATTTTATTTAAACAATTTTCAAATTACTTGCTTTTCTTCATTTCACATTATTTTAAGATGTGGTAAATAAGCAAATAAAAGATTTCAACAAGGCAGAAAAAAATTGTTTTAATATTAAATGTTGCAAATAACAATTCAAACAAACTAAACTAAGGAAATCATTAATAGCATCACTGATATTATAGCTATAAGGAATTAAGAGGGTTTATTCGATAAAAATTTATAATGTATTGAAAATTTCAAATTAATCATGACTAGAACTAAAATAAGTTGATTTCTAAAATTCTTACCGATATATTTAAACGAAATATTTACAGAATATACCTTTGTTACCGAAAAATGCGTAAGCATGATAAATTATAGCAAGTGTATTGCTTAGTTACCATCCATAGCCATCTTAAAATAATGTGAAATGAAGAAAAACAAATAATTTAAAAATTGTTTAAATAAAATATCAAGTATGTTATATCATTCTAAAGGTAATTTTATATGCTTTTCAATAGTGTAAAAATATATAGGGTGTTCCATAGAAAAAAACACAAGTCTTGATAATATCTCAAAAATAGGAGTTTAAAAAAAGAACAAATTAGAGCATAGGATTCTGCGTCAAAAAGCGCCCTAATATAGTTTTGATATAAATCAAGCATTTTCACAAATAAAAAATTACAAGAGTTTTTAAAAATTGCACATCTTAAGAAAACGCTCTGTATCTCTTATATTAAGGAAGATAGAAAAATAGGGATTTCACCAATCGATTTCTCTTTAAAATCGAGCTCCAGAAGCTTAGGTCAGTTTTTGTCTAATTCCTTTAGAAATATAAGTTCCCTATTAAAAGTATCGAATTTGGCCCACCTTGTACATATATTCTATTTGAATTCATTGGAGTTTTGACTTACTAGAACACAATAAATAGTCGACCCGAATTCTAAATTTAAAAACATCGTTTTCCGGTGGAAGAATAAATTAGCGTAAAATGTATGACACTTTGCAAAACAAAAAGCTCGTTACTGTTTAAACTGTAAAACTACAAGATCTCAAAAACAGGACGCCAGTAGGCGTAATGTAAATAAAATTTAAATGATGTTAACTAGCATTCGTATTTTCGTATGTACATTTATTTGCGATATCCTTTAAGTACGTAAAGCATCTCAATTATTTTAACTATACTTTTTGCCTTGAAAAACTAAAACTGTTTGAATTATCGTTTATGCAGAATCAAGGTAGTATCAAATTATCCATGAAAATGCTGCTCTGCAAGACCACAAACAAACACAATAACAGCAAAACATTAAACTGAATTTGTTCAAAATTAAATATATAAGTTGACATAAAGAGGTGTTCTTCATGATGGAATCACTATTGTTTAGCGGTGTTTTTCCAACACCTGGCACGCTAGAGCGGTGATTCAAATTTTATTCGACTGAATATTTCTTGGAGTCTACGGTAATGCATCGAAGATTTTTATATATCAACCAGATTCTGCAACATGATCATCGATATCATTGCCAAGTTTGATTCAAATCATTTTAATTTTTGTAAATGAAACAGCCTGCATAATTTTACAAAATCTAATAGGCCTTTCCCAATAGCTAAAGCGTGTCTCTCGTTAGTAATTATACATAACAAAATTTGAAGCTACGATCGAAGACGATGAAAACCTAATTTGTAGGCAACATTAAGTTTCCCAATGAAATTACTTTCCTTAAATGGTATAATAAATCGTCATAACTGCAGATATTGGTTTCAAGAGAATCTTCAATAAGTTAAAAAATCACATCCCTAGCACCAAGGCAAAGTAAATATTTAAATTGGAATGATAGGACCCTACTTCTTTGATGAAAACTTCACTGCGGCTATTAATTTGAAGTTTTTGCGTGACCATTTGGTTCCACTTTCGGTAAATCTTTTAGTAACAGCAAGTAATAACAATGCTGGCATTCCTCGCTCTCAAATTTGGTGTCAGCACGATAGAGTTCCTCCTCATTTTGGTGGTAATGTTTGAACATTTTTTAATAATAGCTTTCTTGATGGGTAAATAGCGCAGCGAGGACGAATTGAATAGCTAGCTGGTTCACCTGAAAATAGGGTGACTATTTTGAATAATCACAGACATCGAATCCAAAACAAAAATGATAGGTGTGAGGAGTTTCATTTTAGATCTTAAAATAATTTTTGTTGAAAATGGAAACCGTTTGTTTTAAGTTAATTATTCGATATATACATCCTGCATCTTGTAAACGGTAAGAAAACGATAGACAGTGTGGAATATCGTTGTACTTATTTGGAAAATAGCAGAAAATTTATCTGTTGAAAAAAATTGGATTTCAATTGAAACAGACATGGTACATCATAGCTGTAGAACATAAACTGGAAAAAAAATGTTTACTATAGTGGCTTTTATAATAATAAAATTTTGGTGCTTATCACTTAATAATAATTATGAATATTGTGCCTGGATATAATTTTATAAGTGAACATTATCTTTCCACAAAAATGATACGTTCGTAAGTTAATTAAATAAGGGATCCATCTGTCATTTGAGATTTGAATAGAATTTCCAGAAGGACTTCAAAATAAGTTTTTGGAATTCCAAAACGTTCTAAACTTCTTCAAATATTACAACCACAAAAATGTAGATTTTTTACATACATATGAGGATGGTATGAGAAGTACCCTTGTTTCGAGATAGATGGCGCTTCGTATCAAAATCTGCATCATCAACTGTGAGTACCATTCTTTAGTCGACATCTGTAAAAATTTTGAAAAGATTCATGGAGTAGTATTGTTTTGGGAGCTGTTGAAAGTGAGCAACTTGTGGAATCATGGAAAAAGAACAATTCCTGTTAGTGATTCGATTTCTCTTTTGGAAACCGAAGGTCAGTTGGTGAACATGCACTTAACGAATGCGATTCCATCACCCAGAAAAGTTATGGCGACGATTTTTTGGGATTCGCAACGCATTTAATTGATTATTTAGAGAAGGCAAGGATAATCATATAATTGAACATATGGTTCTTTCTTTTTCCAAACATGCTTGGCGGAAGGCGATTCCCGTAAAAGAGATCACTGCCGAAACAGAGGTCTATTTTATAGAGTTCGACAACTGCTATGATTTGGATAGCTTAAAGAAGTTGGGACATCGTTGGACTAAATGTATGGAGCCGTAGAGAGATTATATCGAGATATAAATTTGCTAAATGCGTTGTTTTCCTTAACGCAGGTCATCCTCGTAGATAGAAAATGCTAATGTTTCGCCCATGTGTATTATATATACATACTTTTGAATGTATATTAGTAAACACAATAATTTATACAAACTAATAAAAAAATAGGACAATACAACTAAGTTTCATTAATTGCCTTCACGGTCAGTAACAATAAAAAGAGGATTACATACTTATTTACGTGTTAAAATCGTCTTTCCAGTTAGCATTTTAAATGTTTACCGACTCCATAAAACCTCTACAATAATGCAGACATGCAATTTTAACAGTAATTAATAACGATAACCATGGAAGCACACAAAGGCGTCATATCTATTTTTATATTTGACGAATGCATCGGTTACGTATGGTGCGCCTATTGTTACCATTAAACATTCGACAGTATAAAATTCGAATTAAGTAAATGGGGCACTAGTCATAATTTTGCACTTGTACTAGGTTATTATATTTTTACAGCTTTTATTTTGAATGCTCTTTTGGTCATCAGTATGCATGTGGCAGACTAGATATACGATATGGCGTATGAATGGTATATTATTATGCAGTAGGTTTAGCGTGAGCTGATACAATAAAAATTGAACGTGATTCTGCGTACGATCACGATAAGAGATAGTGAACTGGATGATAAGAAGAAACTCATAATTGATGACGACAGTTAGTTGAAAGTAGTTTCTGAGTATGTACTTGTTACTGAATGATTTGTACAAGGTGTGAATGAAAGCAGCATTTCTTCCATTTTCCTTTTTATCACATAAGTAAATTCTTATTAAGCTTTTGTTTCCCTACTAAACTTAAACTTTTATATATTTGATATAAAATTATGCCTTTCGTTCACAGAAAAAAAATTACAGCATAAACATTTTTCGTACGTGAAAATTCAACATTTCGTAACATCAGATACACCTAAAAAATGTGAAAAGCACTAGGTTCCAAAAATACCACGTAACTTTTCTAATTCTTCTAATATGGGCCATTTTACGTCTGTTGGAGAGCTTTACTTTGTGAGGCTAAACAAACTTACTATTATACGAAAACGATCATATATGAAGCGACCTTTCCGTACCGAGTTTAAGAAAAAAATCACGTGAATGGGAAGCAGTCGTGTGCTGGGAGGTGATGGTCTCACGCTTTGAACATTTTATTATTCTCACAATGAATGAGAAGAAAGCGCTATGTTCAGCTGCGCAACGCATCGTAATTAAATTTCTGGCAAAAAAAAATATTGGTTCTATTGAAATTTGGCAATGATTGCGGAATCAGCATTGTCAGAGACGCAAGTAAAACTTTGAAACAAAGAATTTCGCGAAGAATGAAATACCGTGCAAATCAAAACCTATCAACCAAAAATAGCCAAAAATAGGCTCCGGGAGAATTCATCGCGGTTGACCTTAGTTGAAATTCATCGCAGAGTGGAGGCAAAACTGTGGTGGAATCCAATCCTTCGTTAGATCGAAGCTACAATTTCAAAACAGCCGTCTCTGTGACATGTAATGAGACATGGATGCACCACTATACTCCAGAATCATGTAAAGGATGGTTGCGAAAAGGCGAAGATTGTCTGAAGGACGAGAATTCATTTATTCATAAGTATAGTGTATGTGGCGGCAGCTGCTTAGGACTGCAGAATTGTTTTACTCGTGGATTTTCTACATCGCCGCTGAAGTATTAATGCTGATTATTATAGCAACCTTTTAGACCGCGTTCAAGCAGCTTAGTGGTCCATAACATTGAACCTAACATTTTGGTGCATAATTAAGCTATGTTCGTATATGACAAATTAGAAGGAAATAGTAGGCGGTTAAGATATTTATTAGTGCTACAATTGCCACCAGAAAAATGAGCTAGCCATCAAACGAACATTAATATTATGAAATAGAGGCTAAAATAGTGAAAAAAACTTTCAAAACCATTTCCATCGGTCAAGATACGTAGTGCATATAAGCAAGACAGAAATATAAAGTCTTAGATTTATTACGGTATTCTGCATTTTAAAGATTTCACTGATTTACTTTCATTGGATTAGTGACAAATCACAAGTAACTCTGTGAGAAAAACTCTGAGTCTATACAACTATCAAGCATCAACATCTGATTAACATTAATGTAGTAAATGTTCTTAATTTTTATACGTCTACAAAGTACGTATGTGGAAATAATAAATAGTGATACATAAACAAATTATCTTTATTAAACCATTTTAGTATTTTACATGGAAGACAACTCATCTTACTTGCTAATTGAGCCGAGAACGTGTGTTAAATAGCTGGGGAATATTCTCAAATAGGTCGTAAGCGTACTTCTCAGTGGTAGCTTGCCAGGCTTCTAAAACGGCCACTAACCTCAATTTTCCCAGTCCCCAGTCCCAATGGGGCACAGGTATGAAGAGGTTGCTGGGCACGGGATCTGCTATTACCTTGCTGTAACCTCCAACCTTCAGGGTACAAACTATTAACTGTTTGAAGAAGGTTGGCACAGTAATGTATGCTATCTACTGTTCTGGTGATTACACACAATGGAGTTGGATCACGTTGTGAAATTGTTCCCCAAACCATCATGTTTGTAGGCAATTTCGATTTTTGTAGTATAGACTTTTCTCTTAACATATGTAGCCTATTATCACCCTAAACGGAAAGCGGGCTTCATCCGAGTTGAGTACATTTTCAAAAGTATCTTCTTGAAAACAACCAGAAAATTTGATCCTTTGTTGAATATGTTCCTCTGTAATAGCTGGTATCTTCCTAAGTACTTTCGTTTTATAGCCACTGCATTTAAACGATTAGCGAACGGTTTCGCAGCAAAAGTGTATTCTTTGTTGTTTAGTAGATCTACTAGTCAATTTTTGGAACTGGGGAGACGGAGGTTTCTCCAACCAGACTACGTCCTCATATCTATTCCATCACTGCGCTATTTTTTATCCTACTCAACCCACTGTTTATAACCGATTTGCACTTCGCGAACTCTTTTTTCAAATAAGTGTTGAAGTAAACGCCTTATTGCTAATTGGTTCATTGCCAAGATTGCTTTTAAGGTAGCTCAAAAGTAGTAAAATACTGTTGTATTTTACAACACGTTAGGTTGTTACCTAACGTGTTGTTTATCAAAGCTACGTTAGTCAATAGTTAGTAAAAGCTAACTATCATATGTATTCCTTTAAAAAAATTGTAGGAAACTGTGCGCTATAGAATTAAAAAAAATCAACATACTTTCTAGACTATATATTCGGTATCTAGAGGTGTCTAAATCTAATACATATGGCTAGAGTTATGTAATGTGGTATTAACGAAAACATTCGAGAAACGTATATAGGCAAATACCACATTTTCACGGCGGGTATATTTGTCATACCAAGTTAATAAATACAAACTATGTGCCTGCGCATCATTCCATAACTCACACCTTTACCTCAGTTTTATTTCGGGAAATGATTGCAAATTTTATTGAAATGGATGCCGCACCTTTAAATTGCCGTCTTAAAACTGCGAAAAGTCATTTCATCCTTTCCATTAATCACTCATTAACGATATACTTTAATAGCCGTTCCCATTAAACCGGAAAGAAGTAAAACTCAATTTCAACAGACCTTTCGGCTTAATTACCCCCGAAACGAAAAATCTGGGCGAGTCGCTTCTCGATCTTCGATTCTTTCGCAACCTATCGCGCGCTTTCCCATCTAACCACGACGGGGACGATAACAATGCTCGGCTACCGGAGCGTCAATTCCGCTTATCGAGGATAGGTGCGCTTGATAAAAATAGCATTGACTTGATGTGCAACCGCGGAGGAATCGATGAATCAATCTATGGACGAGATGGAGTGTCTTCGTTGTTGGTATTAAAAGATACCGCACGCTCTTGTATTATTAGTGTACACTGAAGTCCATCTCCATTGTCGCGAATTTCGTACGCTCCAGACTCATTCAAAGTGCGTTGATATGCAATGCTTGTGAATTGTAATTTGTTATTGGCAAGAATTTTTAGCCGGTGGAAGCCGTTCTACGAATAATCACACAAACATGGATTTTTCGTTTTATATCAAACAGTACAAAATACATGAGCCTTGGTTAATAAAACGAAGCACCTTAAACTTCCAAAAACTTTACAATTGTAAAATTCAACATGCAAATCAATATCGTGTATCATCTCCTCGGTCTTTAAAGACCCATGCATTGTAAATAGAGTATTTTTCCACACTTCTATTATTTTGGCTTGTAGCAGTGTTGATGATTCTTTGAGTTTTCACAAAGTGTTACGAGTACCCGATTGGATGCAGACCTGGCGATTGAGCAGGTCAATCCAGAACATGGAATACATCTTCGCGTATCCACTCTTTAGCTTTCCTGGAGCTGTGCGACAGAGACTCTGCAAAAAGGTTTTGTAGATGGTTGCATTCAGGATTTGTACGTTTGGTTGTGAATGTTTCCTCAACGTCCTGTGACATGCGGCACTATGTCATCTCCGTGGCTAAGAGTAAGAATTCGACACAATCCATATGAATTTCCTCGTCAACAACGCACAAACGCATTTCCGGGGATACCAAAAGGTTGAAAAAGGACCTTGTACGCTATTTATTAATAGCAATGTTTATCCTTTGAAATTAGCATTATCATAATGATAACGTTCAATTTTAAATTGATAATTACCTTACATTAATTTAATACATTATTTTCGTTCGACTGCAACACCTGTTTTCAATTTTCAATTCGTGTCTTTTTGCCCATTCTAAACCGGTTTTCTGTTAATCTCGGACAATAACGGCTTTTCTGTTAATCTCGGACAATAACGGCTTTTCTTGCCTTATAACTTTTTAATGCTGCACTATATAAGTGTCTTTTAACATTACCACCTAAAATTTTTGGACCACCTTCTGCACAAATTAAAAGTAATAGACAAGTGCGAAGAAGTTTTCTTCCTATTCCGAGGAGACAGCCTCTCTGCCTGTTGTTATTTTTGGATGCCTGATTCCTGATTTATTTTTATAAGATCCAGTAGCCTTATTGTTCACGACATTATTCACGACTAAGATGTGAACTCTTTAACTTTTTAGTTTGCGAGGTTTCTATATAACTCAACCCACCGTTTGCTAGTACCTGATTTAGCAACCTATTCGCAATTGAAGCTCGAGTATTACTAAACATTAAAGCGACGCGTTTCTATAACCAATATTGATTCTCGCTTGGACGTTATTTGATTTCTCAGAGAAACAGCTGCATACCATTTTACCACAAACACTTCACTGACGCTGTACGCACGTTTCAATAGCTAAGCTATCATCTTCAGCAGCAATACTTCAGCTTAGCTATCGAAACGTGCGTACAGTGTCAGTGAAGTGTTTGTGGTAAGGGGTAATAGTGATGTGCTTCATTTTCGAAAATCTACAAAATCATCTTTATCGATTAACTCGCTGTTTTCTGTACGCTTTGGGCTGATGATGAGAAATCTGTACCGCGCTTGCTGCACTGTTGGCATTTCCATTGCTTTGTGAATGATGGATCGATCTATCAATTCAATCATTTTTAGAATTAAAATTATTACTACCAATTGTCAATATTGCCAATCCAAATTGTTGTCTTTTCTATAGTGTCTGGTTCTCCTTCATTTTCTTTAAAAAAGTACTGAAACAAAATACAATTCCTACACTGAAATAAATAAAAATCAAAAACCTACTCAAAATTAGGCAAGGCTATTTACGTATTTTGTAGACATCCATTACATATTTATGGTTTTCATCAAAGGCGTATTTGGAGTTGATAGCGTCCCTGAGTCTGCCTGTAATCAGGTTCGCTTTGAATTCCTTCAACAGCTTCTGGGTTATCCAGAAAAGTCGTTATTATTTTCACATACGACAACTGAATATTTAAGAAGGCCTACAACGTTTTGTATTTTTAATTTTCCATTTTCGATTATGAAACAACGGTATTTACCAGCATAGGTTTTGTACTTAAAGCGTCAGGTAATGTCGACACTGTATATAATGAATTGTGAGCGATAGATCTGCGAGATTCCGGACATCAAACTTCGACATCACTGTACATACAATACAGACAATAGCCGTTGTGTTTCCGTGAAACATTTATACATAAATCGTATTTTTAGACGCTGCTGCTGTCGAATTTTTGACGTATTTGCGGGTCGCTTGCAGATTGACGTCGAACAACAATGAGGGTTCCCTCGGAATGTGTTGAATGTCGGGGGCGACAGTATCTGGAGCGTAAAAAGGTTAAATAGGTGTAAAACGTGAGCTTGTTAGTTATATAGGTTGAATGTTGGTGTTATTATTAAGGTCAAGAGTTATAGATCGAGTTAATTCGAAGTGCTTATTGTGTAATACAGATACATAGATATATTGATAGTAGATTAGATAGTTTCTATTAAACAAATTATTTATTTGTCTTAAGTGCCACTTAAGAAATAAGTGGTATTTTCTTAGAAATAAAAAAAAATATTTAAATTAAAAAATTGGGAAAATATGAAGTATATATGTATTTCAAGACAAACAAAAGCAATGCAGCTAATTGCAGATAATCCATTTTCATAGAGAAATATACTATTGCTTCCTTTCAACCCAAATATTTTATAAATCTTGAAGATAATTACAGTAACATGTTTCTCTCGATGACATTTTTAAAATCTCAAAAACCTGGACTTCCTAGTTGTAGTTTATGCAGATTTATTCGAAGAAATGAAGTGAGAAACGAGGTGTTATACATCCTAAACAAAAAACCTCAAATATCAGAAGTAGTTAGAGCCCAGATGTTTCAAGAAATGAAACACACTTACTGTGGGTAGTAAGGGAAAGCTGATAAATTGGTCCTGGTTTCACGACCGATTAATAATAGAGGAAGATGAAAATTGGAAGTGCAGATATATGGTCAAAGAAGCTTAATAAGTATTCCTAAATCTTTTACTTTTCCTGTTCTTGTAGCTAATTGGATATTGAATTGAAAATGATTGGGTTAGAGGGTTTACCTGATATGCGTTATTTAGTAGTTCTTTTCTCAAAATTAGGAATTTCTTTAGCTCTAGCTGTCTTTGGAATGGTCTTGATGCTTCCAAACAAGATACTACGACACCCAAAGCACATTTACAAAAAAAGCAGGTTATAGGTGTTACTTTCTATCAACCTGAGATTACAAAGTTCTTTTACAGCGTAATTTCTAGATGTGTGATGATGGCCTAACGGTCTATATAGGCTTTTTAAAGCTTGCCGTAAGCTCAGGAGCCTTTAGTGCGTAAATTGCATATGTAGTGTCCCATGGTTTTATTACTATCACCCTCTCGCCGTAAAGAGTGAAACGCATTTCATTATTTCCTTATAAGCGAGTGGTATCGGATTCTCATGGAAAAGCAGTTTTTTTCTCGAAGTCAAGAATTTTTTCCATCTGAGCTCTCTCTGGAATAGTCTTAATACTCCCAAACATGATACTGCGATACCGGAACGACATTTATAAAAAAAAGACAAGTTGTTGTTATTACTTTCTACCAACCTGAGATGAATTTCTAGATAGTATTGTCCATTTGAGCTAAGATCAAAAGTTAATAAAGATCGATTTATTCCAACGAGTTCAACACACAAAAATACTTTTAAAAACTAATGTTATGAGATGCCTTAATGTTTTGTTTGCTTCACATGTACAGATATCTTTAAAGCTTTGTATTTTAGTTTCCGCTGTGGATAACATCATGTATTTATATTTGGGTCTTAGAGGAATCTTATTTTCTTTTAAATTGAAGCTCTAGATTGGCTATTGATAGCAGTTGGTTGGGGTGTGCAAAATTTCTATGAAAAGCACGATAGCATTGATTTTCCTAATTTACTTTACCCCGTTAATTTCTTCTTATCTTCTACATTTTCTCGTTATATATTTCTGAATTTCATTCCTGGAGAATTGCAGATTAGACTCTTTAAAATATTGCAGAGGTATACTAAACCATAATTGAGTAGCACATTTAAAAATTTTAGGAACCAAATGCAATTTGGCCGAAAGTACCCTTTTCCTTCAAAAAAATTTAATCAATTTAATTTTAACTTAGGTTGTTTACTAAGAACAAGAAGAAAAGTACAAGTTTTACTGTGCGAATTAAGAGAGCAAGTATAATTTTCCTTTTCACTTTTGTCTTCCAAACCAAATTCGGTATGTATTTTTCAAGGATTATTTTAAAGAAGTAATGGCTAATATTTTATATTTTCCCAAATATTGGCGCGTTGGATAAACAAATTAATGTCATGTTTACTAAATAAGCATAATTTTTGACTAGTTCACGGAACGAAAAAGTACATAAATACAATAAAGAAAATACGCTAATGTAACAACAAACAACAACGAATGAGTTTACCATTTTAATAAATGGCTCCCCAGGAAAACATATTTTCGTACATACTTCGTATACAATAAAGCAATTTATTGAAATAAAGAATACTTTTATTAATGTCTAACGACGAATCCCCTAAAGTTTGTTTAGCTTCTCACAAAGTAAGTTAATAAAAGGATATTGTTGTGATAAATTTAATAGCGAATATAATGATTTTTTCGTTGCATTAACAAAACGAAGTCAAGGAACGCGTTTTATTGAATTTATTTTTTCTGTGTTTGAAAAGTAATAATCTGTTTGGGAAATTTTGTAAACTTGTAAAAGACTTTATTATATTGACATCTCTACGAATCCAAATATTAATCGAATTGCATCTTAAAATTCCATGATTCTGCTATGGAAGTCTAAATCCATCACACTAATACTTCGAAGTACTTTAAAGTTTGCCGAAGCAATCAATATCACATTTTTAGTTCTAACCTTTACGCTTTTACAAATTTATTTGCCGTTTAGTTTAAACATTAATTTCGTTCGGTAAACATTTTCAAACAAACGTCGGATGTCAATATTTAAAGTGTTATCCTCCGTTAAATATTCATAAGTCGCATGGACGACTGAAATTTCGCGAGGTAGAATTTTGCAACGATCTGGCAGTTTGTAATTTAGTCGTAGAAATTAATGCATCCTTCAAATAATTTGATTGCATAATTGACGGCAAAAAAAATTAACCTTGAATTCGAAGCAGAAAAATTTACAACGCCTAGAATTTCGCGTCGTAAAATTGGATGGGTATTCATGTGTTATTCAATAAAAGTGACATAAGATAATGAGGATGATTCACACGATCTTACCATATGTGCAACACAAATAAATTTGCATATTTGAGGTTATTGCATCATTTACGAAAAGAAGGTAATTAGTATGATATGCTTGTATTTATAGTTTCGCCACCTATGATGTATACTTAATTGTGTTCTGTTTATAATCTGGTTACTCATTCCGTGTCGAGAATTCAAAATGAGCACAAACCGCGCGAGCTGCGGTTTTGGTTGAATTTTAATCGTTTCCCGATATTTGTTTATAACTTGTTTAATTGTAATTTTGTTTTCTTGTATTCAGGGTATCAGAAATCAAATATAAAAATGCACATTACGTTATTGTTAATTCAGATGTAAGATAACTTAGGTGGTTTTCTTTTAAATTTCAACAAGTAATTATTTCTTTTCATGGAAAGTATTCCATGATTTCCTATATATATATAACAACTGCGGTAAATAACATTTAGTGACTATAAACAAGAACAACTAACGGTTGTTCTTGTTTATAGTCTATAAATAGTCTATAAACTATAAATAGTTTGATGAGTGAATTTAATTGTTACGGTTAAATATTGTAAAATTCAGAACTAAAATATATTTCTTGTACCTATTAATGCACCATGTAGTTCCAACGAACCAATCGATACAGCCGTACAAAGAAGCAATGCAAGTTTAATTGTGATTATTATTCATTTACTACTAGCAATAAACTAACCAGACTTCCGAAATTATAAGCAATTGCTTTGCATGTGTCACATTAGGTAATGTCCCAGAAAACGCCCCGCATTGGATGTATACATAGATACATTTTTTTTTCAGAGTAATACAAAGTTGTGTCCACATTGCAATCTTAATTTTATTTAATTATTTGGTAATTTTACAAATACATTTCAATATTGTGACAGTTATCACGGAAATTGTGTCAGTTTGAAAAATTGTATTTCAAAGTCCTCTCATCATCAAAACCATGTAATGTAAATGTACCAATAGAGTTAGTAATTTTACTCTTACTTCAAAAATCCCACTAAGTTTAGTACATCGTTCAACCAACCATATAAATTGGAAACCTGTGAGTTTGGGTAAGATTGGTATTCGAAGAAAAACATAATTAAATGTATGGTATATTCGAATATCCTGCCAATTGGCATTACCCACTGTGAGTACTATTCTTTAGCTGACGATTGTCAAAATTTCGGAATGATTCATCGAGTTTTGAGAGCTCTTGAAAATGAATAAGTCTATGTATTTGGATGCAGTTTTTAAAGACCATATAACTTCGATGACTGCCATCAAATATTGTTAATGAATTTAAGCGCGTCCGAATATCCGTCATTGAGGTGATATGACCAATAACGTTCATAATATCGCGCTAGAAGAATACAGAGATTTCGCGTCTACTAACGATTGATCAAAAACGGAATCGCGTGATAACTTCAAAGCAACGCGCAATACGGCTGAATTTCTGCTGCGTTATGTGATAAAAAAGATGAGGACGATTCCATCCACCGGAAAAGTTGTGGCGACGATTTTTTGGAATTAGCAAACCATAATCTTAATGGATTATTTGGAAAAAAGGGGAACAATCACGAAACGGTACTATCCTGATTTATTAGACCGATTCGATGCTGATCTAAAAAGAAAAAGGTCCCATAGGTTTATCTCTTCCAATTAAATTTAAATTGTCGAAAGAGTGTTGTAGAGACACTCCCGAATCCCACGACTCTAAATTTCAATGAAATCAATTTGAAAAAAATCTTAAATTTCGAAATTTTCTCAATTTCTTCCCCTTCCACAACATTACCATATATGCGAAGTAGTGACAGTAAAGTGAATTTCACCAATACATCGTATTATCACCTTCTGTGCTAGAAAAGCTGAGCACCCGTAAGCGTTCCGCATAGAAGTATATCACATTCTAAAATACACTTTCACGTAATAATATACATAGGTATCTGCGATTTTCGATATTTGAAAGCAAGTCCTAAAATGTTGGTTGTACTACAGTTCTCAATCAAAGAGCCATTTACATACGTTACATGTTGACTTTTCCATGTCGAGCATTTATACAGGCTTGTCAGATACAAACCATTCATCAGAGTTGCCAGAAGAACATTTATCTCGTCTTGTGTTCTATCTCTATTCAATTCCGGAGTAATTAATGTTGACAAATCATCAACATATATCCTCATATATACATCTGATAGAAAAAAGGAATTATGCCATTTATGTTGATATGAAATAATCCTAGACCAAGAACGGAACTTTGCAAAGAAGCAGCGGTCATTGTGATCTATATATTACTGATTTTTAGCATCAAGCGTTAATTTTTCCACTAAATAAAGTTAAAAGTTATGCAATGATTATGGATTTGAATTCAATGTTCATTTGTTATAGGCAATTGCAGGTACTTCTCAAATATCCACAACTCATTTTTTGAATATTCAGAAAAACTTTTATTGGACAATCAAATAGACCATGAGCAGGTTTTTAATTTAGTTCATTTTTCCAGACTTTATACGAAACAAATTCTAGCAAAACATACTTCCTATTTGTGGGTAAATTTTTAGTGGCCAACTTTGAAACTGATCTCAAGAACGCTTTGGTATATTGGGCTCGGCTTTTAATCAGACACATTGACGAGATATTTTATATCTTCGATACTAACAAATGTTCAATATCAGATTGTTTTAAGCAACTTAATTAAAATTTCCTTTCATTAATTTTATGTACGAACAGAAAAGAGACAACAGGATTTCTTTTCTGGATATGCTAGTTATAAAAAATAGAAATAAGCTAAAAATTAAGAAATTCACTAATTATTGTAAATTACAACATTCCAGTCATGCTTGAAAATATGTGAAAACTACTGGCCAATCGTCTCCGTAATTTCCCTTTGGTTATAGACATAACAAAATGAACTTAAAGAAATCATATGTAAATTAGTAGGAAATGTAAGAATATAATGAGAATTAGAAAAGTAAGCCTACTAGAAGGTACATTGAATACGCCAAATCTTTCTATTCAAGTTATACGAAAAATTTCTGAGCAAATAATAATCTCGAAAATATTTTAAGGAACTTTAAAGAGCAAGTAGATAACGTGGATAAAACAGCAATATATGAAATATTATGATCAGTGATCACTGTTAGGATTACACGTACGTTGAATAATTTCTTTATTTTATGCGATTACTTACTACTATATATTTATAATATTTAAGGATTTAAATAACTTTATCTCAATATTTACATTTTGACATTTTAATGGACTACATTATGAAATTTATATTGTGAAAGCCAACTAACAGCGTATTCACCTAGTGCGTGAGTGGAATGTCCACGTTTTGCATTATTTGAAGAAATTCGTCCAGAAAGTATTTTCATAAACATTTCTATTCTGCTAACTTTTTATTTTTTACAACTGGAATGCAGTGTGCGACGCTTTAAATAAATTTAATAATTTTATGTTGAATTTGAACCAACATTTGTCTACTTATTTTCGTTATTTATTATTTATACGTGCTGGTTAATTTACTATAAAATGCATATAGGAAAATGATGGTTACCTCGAGTAGATGGTGGAATTATATTAAAAAAAATAGACTTATTCACTTGGTTTAACGAGTATCTTTACCCAAACAAAAATATTTTGTCTCAGTGCTCTACGTTTTCAAACGAAAGGCTTTAATGCATTGTTGCACATGTATAGGACAATGTTTAGAAAATTCGATTTCGTAAAAATATATAGGCTGTTCCGTAAAAAAAAAGAAATAACATAAATCAAATTTGACAACGATATCGATGATCATCTTGCAGAGCCTAGTTGATATAAAAAAATCTTCGATATAGTGGATACTGTGGGATATTGTGCCCAGAATATAGTAAAATATACAGGGTGCCGATAATTCCATTTTAGTTCTCATAATCAGTTACCGTATAAATACTGTAACATATTATATATATATGTATACATATATATATATATATATACATATATATATATATATATATATGTAAAATACTGTAAATACTAAATTTCACAGCAATACCTGCAATACTACTGGGGATATTTAGGTGTTTCCAGACTTTTGCCCGTCACTGTATATCTTCGATTTGTTCTTTATTTTTGATGCAAAAATGTCAAGAATAATAATAATGCAAAATCCTTTATAACTCCTTGTGCAAAAGCAAATAAGACATGTTCTTCTCCAAAAACATACAATTTCAGCAGTAATAGATGACAATCTTCATTAAATGAGTAGAATGAAAAAATGCGTATTTCATATGGATAAAAATTATTCCCACTTCATAAAGTTAAAGTCACTAATGGTGCTATTTATAGAAGGCTACATAACACATCAAGTTTTATATGCCAAGGGTGAAAATGTTTACAACTTTTATGACGTTGATGTCAACCAACCAATTTTACTTTAAAGAATAATTAAGTGCATAAAAGAAAACCGCAAATTCTGCAACTATATCAGAAAATACGCACGATTTTTTTTGTTTGTGTTAGTGACGAACTACATAAATGTACAATACGTGTTTATAAACACTTTAATAGGAATAATACTTCTTTTCGAAAGCATTGTATTGTGGTCGGTTTACTGAACGAATTTTATTTTCTCTTCAGGCCGTCTGTAATAGGTATCAACGTCTCTGCGTTTATATGTGTCTTGCACAAGCACGCTATCATGATGCTACGTTGTTTGGGCGCCGAATAAAAGCGTCGCTTTCAGTGCTGTCGAAAGTGTGCATCGTGCAACTTACAGAAAAAGATCCTGCGACGCCAGTGCGCGCTCTTAAACTAGAAACGGTGCGAAGTGGACTAATTTGACGGCATCTCCGGACGTACTTGTCGCGTTACCGCACGAGAAAAAGGACTTTCTCTTTTTTCTCAACGGACGCATATCACATTTTGGTGGTGTCAGATGGTTCGACCGAAACGTTTTCCTGTTATTTCGTGAACTACCAAAACTTTACTCAGCCTGGTGACGCTAATTGGTGTGAAAGATGGTCGGATATTACAGCCAAGGTATACAAACCTTTGAAAGTCGATCTTTATGCTTTTATTTGAACGTCATGTAGGGCTTTTCTTGCGCCGCCTTTTTTTTCTATTGTTTGTTTGCATCAGTTCGAATTTTGAAATGTTATTTTTGTCTTCCGATGTGCTATATTAGAATGTGGTTACGCTGAAATTTAAATATCTTAGTTTTCGAATGCTAAAGTGCTGTTGGCAAATCGCGCTTAGTGGTTTTGTTTTGAAAATTTAACTTGCTCTGACTGAACTTTGAATCTATTCGTTGGTTTTTTTTTTATATGAAATGACAGCAAATGTCGATGTTTCTTTTTGCGAAACTGACATTTGCTTCCAATTAAAAAGTAAGAATGTTATAAGAAATTTTAATTTGGAAAAAATAATAAATATCTACTTGTTCTAAATAACCTTTGATATTATTTTATTTCGCTATAAATGTAAATAATTGTTAAACTATTACAAGAATTAACCGAACTTGTAAAAGATCGTAGTAGCTTTATGAAAAACGGATCGGCATTAGAAGGCATTTTTAAAGAATTTGATGTCAAAATAAAGTTGATGTATGCGTTTTTAAGTGATTTTTGTTTTTGTTTTGTAATAATACTTAAAACCAAAACAAAATACTTAACTATCAATTTTGTTACTACATTTTACACAAACATTGCTTATTACAAATTTATAGCATGCGTTAAGTAGTACGATTCATTTATGCTGTACGTGTTATATTAGGATAATCCTAACATTGCTTCCTAAAACAGGTGGCTTTTTTTTGTTCTATTTTGGTGAGCCGAGTTTTGTTGATCATAGATTCGTTTCTTTCTCATTTTATAATGTTAAAAATACTTTTATACAGCGCTTCACAAAATGTTTGTTTGTTATGGAAAATTTCTTTATTAATCGATATGTACGAAATTTTACATTACCATTAGTTTTTGTTTAAAAAAATTGTGTCAAATTACATGCTCATGAGCAATTTACCAATTTTATCAATTTACTAATTTTGAATACTCTAGTACAACATTAACATTTTCAGTTTTTTGTTTTAATAGGTTAATTTCTTGGAATGAAATTTAAAAAACCTGAATAGAATTATTTCTTTATACAAAAGTCACCAGTCTCATGTGTTGTTATTACTAAATATTGATTTAGACATTAGACAGTCACTTTTTTATGTAAAGATACTTGAATGAAACTACAACTTGATGCAAAGTTAATTCAGTGGAAATAACTGCAAAACATTTTCTTTAATAATTTAGAATTAGCAAAATATTTATAAATAAAAAAATATAGAAAATAATGTTCTTTGACACTACAAAAATTCGAAAAATAAAACTATTTATTGGTTAAAAACTCACGTGATTGCTTCAGCAAAAAGCTTATTTGCATAACTTCTTATTTAAATAACTAAAATATATATATATTAAGTAGAAAACATTCTATAACCGTTTCTCTATCAGATTATAGAAAAATATATAGTGTTTATTTAAAAAAATTGAAATAGCATAAATCAAACGTAGCAAGGATTTCGATTGCCATGTAAACGATAGTTAATCAAAATATTTTTCAATGTATTACCGAATACCCCAATAAATACTCAATTAAATAAAATTTGAATCAGGAAGGGGGGAAAGCGGTTAAAGAAAAAATCTCGAATTATCTCAAAAACTAAGGTAGATGGGTATTGAAAAAATAAGCTGGGAAAACTGAATACCCTGTATGCTTGAATATAATAATAATAATTGCAAATATTTCGACAAATTTTGTGATTAGGGTATCTTTAATTAAATTCTCTACGTTATCCGTACTTATACGACAATTAATAGACTGACTACCACCTTCCACAAATGTGCAATGATGAGCACATTACATATTGAAAATTCATCTGAACATGATGGTTGTAGGTAGTAGTCTAACTTCATTATTAATTCTAACAACATTAATAATAGTAATAATAATTATTGTTTATATCTATTGTTCAAGGATTCCAACGTGAAATAAAACAACATCAACAAAAAAAAGCTAACTATATACAGAAACATGATTATACTAGACCCCAGCGGACAGTGAGCATCGAAAATATTCATTAATAAAATAAAATTTTTCCTCATTTAAATACAGTTTCAATTTAAGTCCTTGTTGTTAAAAAGAATATATCAAACAACACTAAAGTATTAGCACACTTCGCACCACACAAGTTTACTTAATTAATCTAATTAGGTTAGCTACCCCTTGTATTCATGGTGTTGTACTAGAGTGTATTTGTGTAAAATATGGACATATTCTTTCTTGTATAGAGCGCTACATATGCGCATAGATGCAACAGTCGTAATGACAAAAAAATTGAAATAATACACGATGTTCTCGTCGACAGTTCTAATTATTGGATTCTGACTAATGTTTATTGGTCCTTCACTTGATGCCGATAGGGTGCATCATCTGCATCAACTGAAGGATACCAAAAATATTATACTATATTGTAGTACGGACTACATACAAACAAAGTAATGGAACTTTAGGCTGCTGACGTTTACTTGGTTTTTAAGAAGTCACAAAAGACATATGCCGAACTTATTTCTTTCTAAATACCATCCACATATATCGACCAGTGCGACAGTAACATACGGGAATCCATTGGATAAAACGTCAGACACGGATTTATTATTTAATCTAACATGTAAGGATTCAGATTGATTGTGTTTAAATCTTTTTTTTTTGTTTTCTTATCATTTAAACTGAGGTAGTTGTTATTACACCATTCAGGCATCAGTAATATTAGATAATTCCCTAAAGCATCAATGTTTCGACCCAAAGCAATAGCTAAATTATCATTAGCGTATAGAGAAAGTGAACTGATGTCGATGTCATTCGCCAAGTCATTAATAAAAATTAAAAAGAAAATTGGTTCTAGAATGGATTGGTGACTCCTGGTGACAGTTATCTGAGACTAAACCTCAGTTCTCACCGCATGAGTTGTATAAGGCACACTTACAAGTTATGATCCATTAATGAAAAAATTTAAACTTATACCGCGATAACTCAACTTCCTCATGTTATATAACTTATAAGCTCAGCTACTTCATAACTTGATCCAGCGCATCAATAATCAAAGTCAAGAATATAAATTTATGTATTTGCAGAACTCGGAATATTTCTTACTTGAAACCTCTTTGGTTAGATTACTCAGAATAATAAAAATGTTTACCATGCAATGGCGATACTGTATAATTTAATGTTAGCGTCTGAGTTGATAAATAATGCAAAAATACTTGTTTGCGCCTAAAGAAGATATATATTTGCTTAAAAATATTTTTGAAAGAAGAATATGACGTTACAAGTAAACACGATCGATATACTAAATATATAAAGATTTAGCGTTTTCAATTTTCCAATGAGATGCATAAATCATTATTTTTGTTTACACTCAATTATACTCTCTTGTGCCCACCCGTAAAGTCCATTTAATTGTAATTAAACAAGCAGTAATCGATGAAAATTTTTAAACCAGTAAACCAAATTTGCAAAACCCTTTCTAAGTTGATTTCACAACCGAAAATTAAGACTTGTTTTCAATAGCTTGCTTGCTTGCTTCGTTTACGGGAATTATGTCTGCCTAATTTTTCTCAAGACAATTCAATGAAATCAAATTGTTAATGATTGTTAATTTCCTTCAGGTTTTTATTTGAACACAATGAAAGGACGATTAGTTTACATATAATAATTTGTATCCCGCTGTTTGATTAATTCCAAAACATTCTCAATTAAAATTATTCTGATGTAAGATATAGATGTGTGATCTAAGTGTTGATATAAAATTTTTTATTGAAGATTATAGTAGGAAAATTAAAAATAATTATTTACATTCTATATATTGTGCGTACGTATGTTAAAGTCCATATGGCTAAATTTAGACGATTCGAGGAGTTCCGGCTGATTCGCCAACGCTTAAAAATAGAATCAAGAGCGTTTAGATAACGTAATGCATGTCAATGCAAGCACCTTGATTAATCCAAGATCTTAAAATTTGAATCTAATAGCTTCCTACATTCTTGACCCGCTAGAAATAACCAGTAAAATACCTGCTCGTTATTTGTTTATTTTCACCTAGGTGATGACAACCCCACACCTCGGTTTGTTTGGAGATATCTTTTGTAGCTTTCGAATACCAACAAACGATAAAATATAAATCCGATTAGTTTCGCTCAATACTTTTTATAAGTCTTTAAAAATACGAAATCGATGTTTCCGGTACAATAAAATATTTGCAAAATTTATTGTACCCATAACAAACAATATTCCAATTCGAAGCACCATGTTTAACTAACACAAAAGAACCGTTCATAACTCCAAAATGAAGTAGCAATTTTTGTATTTGAATGATGTGAGTATTTAATAAGTCGATGGGTGCACCAAATTGATGAAAAGGCGATAACCAAAAAAGTTGATACCAATCGCTATAACATATTGTTTTAAAACCACTAGCAGCATTTAAAAAAAAATTATTAAAACTAATCTTAAAGATCAACCATTAATTTTCATCTGATAATTCTTCTAGATACTTATTTTATGTTTATTCACCCATTGCTGACATATTATACTCTGTTTTTACACAAAACACTATACGAGCTCGTATGGTTTGGTCTCCTTCAATCTTCGTATATAGTGTTGATCATCCAGCAGCTGAAGAACTTCTGCGTTGTGGTGAAGGTGGAGACTTTCTTCTTACGTGCTGCTTAGCAAACCTTTTGATCTCTTCAATTACAGTTGGTATTCCAGGATTTCCATGCATATCTATGTTTCTTACATACCATGGCACGTAGTTCTTTATTCTTGAAGGTCCACATAATTTTGATATTGCTGTATATGTTACAACCCCATAGTTATATACTGCACATCCAAATAGGTTTAAGCACCTGGTTGTAAAATTAGGGTCCTGCCCTGTTGCAAAAATTGCTGTATCATCTGCGAAGGTAGCCGAGGTGATTTGTTCAAATTCTGCTATATCGCAGGTATGTAAAAGGTAGAGAACCGCTCCAAGAACACTTTCTTGCTTGAAATACTCTGTTTTTATTCAAATAATCAATTTAAACTTGAAAATCCATACCCATTGAATGGACAATAGTTACCTGTGGAGAAATAAATTAAATCTAATAAAAATTTTGTTTTTTGTTTACTTATTGTGGCGTTATAAACTTAAGTAGCTTTCTAAGAGAATGATACAGATTGGCTAGAGATTGTTTCTCTATTTGATATCGTTCCTTCAGTTTCCAAAGCGATTGTACCTTCACTATAACTGATGTTTTTCTTCGGTTGCACTTCCGCTACCTTGTCATCACTTATTTCCTCAACATTTTCCACAATCACAATTCCCGAGTCTATCACTTCAAGTTGTTCATAACCATTCATTGATAACTGCGTTACCACAATTTTTCCATCTCGGAAGCTATAGAACAACGATTGTTAGGCCATATCTTCTCCATACCACCAAACCATAACAGACTTTTTAATGATTCGTTCTTCATATTCCATTGATTGTAATAAAGACCGGAGTAGATGTGGTCTGTATTTTCTTTTTAGATTTTCTAATTCGCCCTGCTCCATATACCTTTTTTTTCTATTTTTTATTTCTCTTCGAATACCGTAGCTTCTTCTCGAGAAGCAAGTAATTTGGCTACTAATATTTTATAATTCAACCCAGTTTCGTCACAGTTATGCAAATGTTTAATTTCCGCACATCGTATAGTTCTTACACCTATCCAACCATCCCACACTGGCTATGAACTGGCTTCTCCTTTTTGAATTCGTTTCTAGAAAATACGGCTTTTTCTTATAGCATTGGTCCTTTCTCTCGTTGTTGACTAAACCAATGGAAAAAAGTTTTATTACACTATTACACTAGTTTTTTTCATATTCAGTCCTGGTGATGGATTTTCTATATACGCAATTGTTACATATATAGTACTGATCAATTTTGTGCCTGTTTCGCAGCCAATTACCCACGGTCACCTCTTCTATATCATATTCAATTGCAAACTCTTTTTTAGTTTCATCTCTATCTAGTCTCTTTCTTGCTTCTAATTTTGTTTACATGGACACGTACTTGCGCTTGTCTTTTTAACTTATTTCTACAGTCAATTACACAATTGCACAACAAAAGCATTGATAACAAAAATAGCACAATACCTGCAAAGTATGAAAGTATACAGTTTCCCTCAGTGAACTTATTATTTATTGCGATCTGCCATTAATACAGATTCGTTCAGATTACGTTGCGTCGCATTGCTATGGTGTATCGCTGCCGTGCTGAGGGTGATTAGCCCGAACTATACAGAAAATGTCCTGGAACGGGTGCACTGCATCTAGTATCCCTACCAAAACACCACTTCTATTTTAAATTAGATGTTGTTTTCGCACTTAAGCGGCATTTATCTTTAACCCAATTCTTTCCTTAGATTACCTCATTTACGTTTATTTATGAATATTTTTGAAGTTCATATGTGACCCATTATTGGTAAGTACGTTTTGGTTTAATTAGGTACCCTGGCTAACTTAACCAATTAATTAAAAAAAAAACTATAATCTTTTAGACTTATTTGCTATAGTTCACGATTACCTTTACTACAACGTGTAACTAAATAAAGATGCACGTTCCGATAGGTGAGTTGTTATATTCAGTAGAGATACTGGAGCGCTGTGGTATTAGTGATAGCGAATTGTTGCAGTGATCCAGTTCCGGAGTTATTATGTACTTAAAATAAATATTTGTTACATTGTTGTTAACTATATATGCCGCTAAAAATATCTCCCAATGTTATTGTGATATTTGGTACCCAAAGAAATGGAGACATTTCTAGATACTGCAAAATTTCTATGATTCTTATAATAATTAAAAAAATACAGTCTAATTAAAAGTTTATTCAGTGTTCAGCTTAGCCATTTTAGAAAATTCTTTTTGGAACGATTGATTTCATGACTACGAGCATCGTTAATCATTTTAGGCTATACTATTCACATATATGCACGAGATATTCGCAAAATTATAACTCATCCTACTTTACTTAGCCACAAATGTCAGATATTTCAAACTCATTCGAAATGTCAAACGCTAAACTTTCACCTTATCATATAATACCAACGTAGATATTGACCTGCATTAATATTGGGCACGCAAGTTATTTTAAACCATCCAAATTCGTCCAAATTCGAAATAACATTATGAAGACGATATATCTATTATCGCGACGATTACTGGCGAATATTTTGAATTCAAAGCGGTTCAAAACGATCTTGTAAGTAATTTGTTTACGCTAACTTGTTCTTTAACAAACGCATGCTTTACATCAATTGGAAGTGCACGCAACACACCTTGTTTATAGGCATAAACAACGATAGAGGAACGGTTTCATTCTGAAGGAACTTGTATACAGAAGGGGGAAGCCGTAAATAAAGCTTAACTGCTAGTAGTAGAACTCGTATTAGATAGTTGGTAACGCTCGCATGCATAAACGTAAGATGCGCTAGTATCGTTTAGGTAAGAAAGCTTTTAGTATCGTATTGCCTTTGTGAAATTATAAATAGGTTCCTACTAAAAATGAGTCGGCATACGGAACTTGGTCGTTCCATTGTAAACAATTCCAAGTTTACACTATCTATTTTCGAAATAAAATATAAACACCGCAATCATATTTTGCACGTTATGATATTATTTCCGCAACGCTTACTCATAATTTATGGCTCTTATCTTCTACAATAGATGATTTGGATACAATTTTGATGTATTTTGATGGGCGTGTTTTGATCAAGCTTTGTTATTTTAAACAATTTAAAGCATGTCGTTACGGCGGTGATTCACCGAAAATAATTTGCTTGTTTTAGATCGAAAATTACGTAATTGTTATATGTTTCTGACAGAAAATGTTTCAACATTATTGCAATGTATGGAGGTCAGGAAGTTTTATAAGAGTCTTGACGAATAATGCAAACAAAGTTAAAGAACCGAAACCTTAAATTGATGAATGCAGATGGAACCAGCATTCTTTAAAGCCACATATTTATTTTCATTAGTTCACTGGAAGAAATGATTTATGAATTCGTGTACATACGTTCGGCAAAAATGATTTATTGTTAAGTTAAGTTAAATCTAGGACAAGGCCTCGATTTGTGAAATGAAAAAAGAATGTCGGACATTTAAGAAAAAGTTGTGGATACTTTATATTGCTAAATATTTGGTATCTATTTTACTTTTTTGTATATAATATTCAATTTTTTTTTGCCATGGGAATCTCGCTTATTATGAGATAGAGGGTTGGTTTAAGTTTAGCAAAGTTACGAAAATTTGTGTTTATTTTGAACCCGAAGAGAAAATGAACCTGTGACAAATGATTTTTGAAATAAAAAAAACAAACGAAATATACTTCTTTTACCCCTAGCACCTTCATTTGGCCTTGCAGAGAAAACCTAAAAATACATCCTCAAGCCCACTGTTGATCTTCTATCTAATGGTATACTTGAAGTAATTATACGATGTTTGGCATTACCAAGCTTCTTATTTCTTATCGGCGCCATATTGGATTTTAACACCGTAGATATATTTTAGGATTAAATAAGATAGCAATGAAATTAAAACTGCCAAACCTTTCGAACGAAGCAGAGTTTGGCAAACGATCAATTCTCGACCAACTCTCTATCGAGATCTACAAAAATTATACGATGTGGATACAATCGTAAATATCTTGGTTACATTTTAGTTCGATGAATGTACATTTTGCTGTTACTAACGAATAATAATTGAAATGTTTTGCACTTTGGAATTTCATGGCTACATGAAGCGACAACTTCAATCATATAGTTAAGGAACTGGTTGCAATTTCGATATATGATTTCATCGTCGTTCATAGTAATATGGTGGTTTAGAAAAAAATGAGAGGAGGGCTTAGGTTGTCGGTATTTTTTTTTTATATGTGGTGTTCTTTTTTTCATAATAAGGAATAACATCTAAGAAAATTATTAAATCATTTCATCGTTCTTTTCATTTAAATTTTTATCATCAGTAGGTTTCCGATCAAGTGTATAATTCCAAAAGCAAATATTCTTCACTGTCACCTTCATTATTGTTGTGGTAGATTCTTCATAACTTATCAACGCAAAGCTGAAACTATTAAAATCACAAACACGAAATTTGGGCAGTAAGTTCTTTTTGTGTGTAGACCTACAATAATTTTTGTAAATTTAGCTTTTAAGGGTGTAAAATAGGGGAAGTTCGTTTGGGCGTTTCCTTAGTTTCCTAATTTACAAAGATGAAATTTGGGACGTAGGCTTCTAGTTAGAAGCAAAGAAATACTATCGAATTTCGGAACCTGATCAAGCAAAATTATCCGCCCTCAATTTACCCTTTCCAAAAATGATGAAAAATGCTTTCTTTTTTTTAACTGAGAGCTTGTACTTGAGTGTTCGTATTATTGATTGTCTATACGCCACGGGGCATGAATACCAAGCAGCTGCTCTGGAAGTCGTCCTAAACATAGAACAGCTACATATATAGATCCAAGGAGAGGACACTCTAATAAACTGCAGGCTAACAAATGGCCTTTTCAAATAGATCGCATGGAGTAGATTATCAGAACCTGTTAAAGGAACTGAAGGCGGGGCCGGTAACTATCAGGCTTAGTGATGCCATCAATCCTAAATACTGGTTCAACAAGAATTATAAAGCGGTAATACCAGATAGAGAAGAATCAAACAAAGGCCCGCCTATTAAGGCTGAATTTATCTGGTACATAGACGACCCAAATACAGAGATTGAAGTCGGAGATTGTGGGATTAGACCAAAAATATTTAAATCACTAAGTTACTATTTCAAGTCGAAATAGTAGCAGTGCTGGAGTGTATTGAAGAATTGGACCGACAAGTAGGTAACTATCGATCTATTGCTATCTATTCAGGTAGTCAAGCAGTAATAAAAACGCTAGACTCTACACAGGCGAAGTCGAAACTGGTGTGGGACTGCATGAATGCACTCAATAGGCTGGGATGCCGAATTATGTTGACTCTGAACTGGGTACCAGCACACGAAGGCCAACGACGCAAGCAAACGAATCAGACCGAGCAGGCTCGTCAACTGCTGAAAAGAAACCAAGGCACTCTGTTGGAATAGCATATACGGTAGTTAAAGCGACCACTAAACCATGGACAGATCAGAAATCTCAAGATCGGTGGAAGAGTATTCCAAGTCAGAGACAGGCCAAGCAATGTCTAATTGGACACAGGCTTTCATTTACAGCAGACCTACTAAGCAGAGACAGGGAGTCTGTTAGAAGAATAGTGGGCTTGCTAACAGGACACTGTAGGCCCAAGAAACACATGAGCAATCTGATAGAGGAAACAGCATGTAGGTTTTGGCAGGCGGAAGAAGAAGCTGCTATTCATGTGCTGTGCGACTGCATACAGGACTACGACTTACAGAAATGAGCACGGGATACCTAAAACCCGAAACCTACGTAGAGGAATCACTCGCAGGTCTAGTGAAGAAAGGAAAACTAACGTACTTGATTTAATGAGAGAGGAACCATAATAGATATGAAAAGATCGCAGTGGGATAGGTCAGGAACCACCTCATATAGTAATCTAATCTAATCTAATGCATTTACATTATTATGTGCTCGTACATCAAAAGGGAAAAATCTGTTGTTTTTCTGCTTCTGGTTATTGTTAGCAAGATTTGTAGGTGCCAAAGTAAAGCAATAATCGGGACACACTGCAATGATTCAAAGGACACTCCCATTGCTATTTGCCAAAGGGCACAGGTTTATCCTACAGCCGTATAAACACTTTTTTTCCTGTAAATCGTAAACGAAACAGTGTCACATTCCATTATTTCTTGTGCTCTTTTCACTAATTTATAACACGGTAGCTAAAAATATGTATTCGCTTGATGTTAATATTAATCCATCATAGCTTCCTTAATAAAATTCAAGTCTACGCCCTTGTTTTGCATATGTATTTCAGGCGCCGTTTCTTAGAAAAATAAACGCATTTTCTCTGGCGTACAACTTTCAACACATGTCAAACAACATTTTCGCGAAATGCACTTTTGCGTATTTGTAACAATTTTTACATTGGCTAAGGACGAGTATATTTTCATTACGAAACTATTACACGTTCCACATCCTTACACCTCTTTCGTTATTCTAACAGATGGTTTTTGTTTACAATATAGTCATCGACATAGCAACTATAGCGTATCTATAGAAAAGCGAAGGAGTACATGATGTAGAAGCCTTGAAATTATTACTATAACATGGTGGTAATATATTGACGTATAAATTAAACACGAGGTATTTGTAAGAAAGAGATTAATGATTACAGTAATAGGCTACAAATTACGTTCGAAAATGGTCTTGTCAAGAAAGCAATTTATCTCATGCATACTTCTCTCATTTCATTTGCAGGTGTGCCTTCGGCAGATCTAGAAAACAATAGTAACCAGAAAAAGTATACGGTAAACAGAGGTTCCAGCGGTGACATAGCAATATCGAAGCCTGTATGTGCACTCTTCGTAATGGGCGCCATAGTATTGGCAGCGGTAGCTGCAGTTATCACATATTTCCTTACGCCGAGCTGTAGCGGTCATTCGTTACCTGAATCCTTAACAAGAGGAACACAATCACGAATAGAAGATGAGCCTTCGATAAAATACGTAACGTTGCCCAGGAACGTGGTACCTCTTCACTATAGGTAAATATGGCAGAATGTAATTACTTCACTCTCAAATAAAGATATACATTATACATATGGGAAATTAGTTTATTAATCAAAATATGAGAATTTTGACTGGGCTCTTTATTTATGCTCGATCCTATTCAATTGCCAATTTGCCTGAAATTACAAGTTTTCGGAAATAAGTTATTTGCTTTTTAATTTTTTACACTGTCTATTAATTTTTAACATGTATGTAATGTAGTGTACCTTCCTTTTTTTTTCCATTTTTTTTCTGCAGGGTGTCTCATACGTTAACCGTATATTAGACTAAACCGATTCAAAATTTGTAAACCTTTTTTTTTGTTCGAGGGGGCTAACTTATATAATATAATATCCCCACATCTATTCAACCTATGGTTTCACCGGAAGTAACGCCCGCTTAATTTTCCTAAACGGATTGCTCTAAATATTATAAAACATTTGAATTCAGCAACTAATTTAACGTAAAATCGATGTATTTCGATAAGTCGAAACATTACGGTTTCAAAATTAATTTGATTTTTATGAATATTTCGGTAAAACCCTCCTAGTACGTTACTTCCGGTGAAACAGGAAGTTGAAAAGATGCACTGACATTTTCTAAAAGTGCCTTCCCTCTAACAAAACGAATATGCAAATTTACAAATTTTGAATCTGATTAGTTTCTGATACATGGCTAACGTAAGCTTTTCCTGTGACACCCTGTATAGTAAATAATTCATTTTTGAGATATTGTAGTTAAAACAAACGTACAAAAGTCACCATTTAAATATAATTTTGTTGCCAAATATTTTTTCTGTAGATATTTTTCTGTACGTAAAAGATATGCTCTGAATTTGATGCAATGTTGTAACTTTTTGCTGCTCAAACTAAATCAATTTTGCATCCGACCTCCTTTTTGTACTTATCTAAAAATATTTCCTAACAAAATTGTGGCTTTTGTATAAGAACATAATTTGGCTTTAAGTAGAATAATCCAAAAATATATTATTGTATAAAATTAAAACATTATAAAAATTGTTGGAGGGTGTTTAAAATTGACAAACTATCGAAGTAAACATTTATCTATTTTGATTAAAAAACTATTTTCGCATACGACGCGTGGCACTGTATAACGTTTCTTAAAAAAGAAGGAATAGGTTAATGTGAGTTCACAGCTTACAGTACTTGTATGTCCAAAAATTCAATGTTACACGTTTACATGTTTATTTGCATTATTTTATTTATTGCATCAAATATTTGTATGTACAATTTTAAACATTTCAATCTTCGATAACAAAGATACCTTTGTTAATATAAATGACAACTAGTAATTTTTTCCCTTTTCTTCAAAATTATCTGCACCGATACACTTAAATATACTTACCTGAGAATAAACATAAACAATAATATAAAGGTAACCTAAGATATTCCGTTTTAGTTTGATTAGTATCGGCGTAGGGTAGACAAAATTATATCATTCTAGGTATGGTGAATTCGAAAGAATGGCGTATATTTTATAAGTAGATTCATAATAATTATTATAGATTAATAAACCCAAGTTGTCAACCATTCTTGAAATAAAATTATTTTTTTTTATATTTATTTCAGCGATGTTAATTAAAGAAGAAAATTAGTGAACAGAAACATTAGAATGTTGAGATAATTCAAAAAAAAATTCGAAAATACCACCAACAAATTCTATCCGCCTGTTCGCTCTTTTATTATGAGTTTAATAATGCGAGGGATCATTTTAGTGACAAAATACTTAAGAATGTGACATATAAAATTAAACGTACTTTCTAATGCCAGACCAACTGACAATTATATCAAATCAATCTATGAAAATCAATTTGTCAAAAACAAAAACGTTTCATTTTTTGGGGAGAAGTTCGTTATAAAAAAATGGCACTATTTCAAGAATGGTTGACAATCAGGCTGTAACCTATGGATTTACTTTCCTTATTTTGAACTCCTGTACTTACCTACAAAATATTTCTCATTCTTCCGGATTCAGCCTGTATGCGAACAAATACATGATTATCTTTGAAAGAAACTTTGTCAAAGATGATGGTGTTGTTACAAATTACGATTCTTTTTTTGCTTTAGTTGTTGGGACATTATACATATATATATATCCAAAACTAAACAGAAATTTTGAATAAGTAGCAGTTCCACGATGTATTTATTGCATTTTGATTGTGACTGTGTGATTGAAGTGGAATATGCACGCATTGTGTTATAAAAAATAGAAATACACGTGAGTGATTTTAAAATTAAAACAAGTTGTATTTTGTAAAATATTTACACGTAGGCAAACATATACAAATTGTGAAAAATTACATCTCTAGAAATATGTGTAATTAAGAACATGATTGATGATTTAGAACATGAAAGCTTGGTATAATTATTATGAATTTTTTACACTTTTGTACATCTGATAAATTAGTTTTTCAACAATTGATTTATATTTATTGCAACTGCTTGAGTAATACACACTGCGATTTAAATAGCAAGAACTATTAGTTATACATTAAATTAAATTCCAAGGGTAGAAAAAGCAAATCACAAAATAGACTGTAAAAGAAAGCAATCTGTTTTACAGTTCAAGATACAAAATTTACCACATTATTTCAATTCAGCTCTCTATTAACTTGTTGAAATTAAAACAATTTCTATAAAAAATTGTGTTTAGAAATTCCAGGGAAATAGCAATAAATGCCTGTGGATTACGATCATTTTGTTTTTGTTTGCTTATAAGATACTCATTTAGCATGTAGCATTAATATGTCGAAGAAAATAGCGCATATTTGATCGCAGATAAACATAAAATTCGCTCTATATAACTGTTTGGATTATTCGAGTAAACACATGAGCTCGTATATAGGTGCTTAAACCTTCAAAGAACAACATCAATCAAGTCGCATAGGTTTTATTACTTGGTTCTGTTGACTTTTATTAGTCCTGACCAGTTCGTATAACCAACAAAAAGAAAATGTAGTGTAAGATTATTATGTAAAAGTTCGCCACTTTCCGTGCGCTTCAAGAGTTTAACAGAGACTAGACAGACTCATGTTTATTCGTCTCATGAAAATGGGTTTGTGTTGCCTACTGGATAAAACACGAGTCTGTCTGGTCTCAACTAATTTCGTGAAGCGCACAGAAAGTGGAGAAGAATAATTACTTTTAGAAAACAAAAAGCACATCCTTAACCTGGGGCCTGTAAAACCTATTGTATTAATCGTACTTTTAGGTTTACCTTTACTTGAACAGGTCTATTACCTTGATCAAGTTGAAATATATAACATCGACGGTTGATTAATTGACGTACATTCTCTCAAAGAACATAGTCCTATCAATAGACGTGTCACTGTCCTCAGCTGAGCTCTGTTTCTCGGTAGTTAAATGTCGGGAAAATCTTCTCATTACAAACTTGGTGCTGGTAGGCTGCAGAAACGGATGGGTGGAAGCGAATAAATCATTTAAAAAGCTCTGACAGGAAACTAATCTGCCATATGTAACCTGTCAGCTTATTCTTAGAAAAGATTGCATCCATATAAAATTTGCGTGTGCAAGAACCGAGAGAACCAATATTGCAATTGGTTTCAAAATAACATAAAAATGATCATATCATTGGCAAATCCTTTTTAGACGAAACTTGGTCCCACCTTAATGGTTTTGAAAGCGCTTATATTCTGAAACAGAAACTATTGCATTCCGAAAAGGTTGGTATTTGTATAGCAGCTTAGGGGAGAAGAGCTTTGGTTCTGTTAGTTTTACATGATCCGGTAAACACACGTAATAACTTATTGCATGCTGTTCTAAACCAGTTGCATGATGACGAACTAAGGAAAGGATAGGTCCAATAAGACAGTTGGCACAGCTCGTAAAACATAACAATGAACCTTTTATTTGATAGCCGTATAGTAGGTCTTCCTCCACATTCTCATTATCTAACTGTTTTAGATTATGTTATTTTTCCACGCATAAAAATATACGGTTTTAAAAATAATCACATACAATAAAAGAACTTACTGAAGCAGTGACACCCTGTCAGTCAACGTATTTAACAACATAAAACGACGAATATGGATTTGAATTAAAACGGAAGAAGATCACTTTGAGCATTTATTATAATTGTAAATTATTCTTTTGCTTTTACTAAAAATAATCAAAAACCATGGCTCTTGCGATTACATTTTTTTTATCATCATATTGCTGTTTCAAATACCGTGCAACAGGGGTGGTTCAAGAAATCCTTAGAAAATTTAAGAGATGGCATCGATACATAACTATGGACGAAACGGATATACTACTACACTCCGGAGACAAAGGAACAGTCAAAACAATGGGCTTTTGAAGGCAAATGGGCTCTGAAGAAGGTGAAGTCGGTCAAATCGACCGGCAAAGTAATGGCTTCGGTTTTTTGGGATGCACGCGAAATCATCTATACCGATTACTTGGAAAAAGGACAAACGATAACTGGAAAGTATTGTGCATCGTTGTTGGAGCGGTTGAGCGAAGAAATCGAGGAAAAACGTTTTCATTTAAAAGAGAAAAAGATCCTCTTCCATCAAGACAATACACGGGTGCACACCTGCGCAGTTTCGATGCCAAAACTATGGAATTAAAGTTCGAATTAGTGCGACATCCACCATATTCACCGGATTTGTTCCTCAGTGAGTTCTTTTTATTTCCATATTTGAAAAAATGGCTCACCAGATGCCTATTTAGAAGACCTTCCGAAATCCTACTTTTTGGAGGGCTTAAAAAAGCTGAAGAAACGCTTGAAAAAGTGTATAGAGTTAAATGGAGATTATGTTGAAAAATAAATAAAAATGTACAGAAAATACTTTGTTTTTCGATTTTTCTCTAAGAACTTATTGAACGACCCTCGTATATCGCCCGAATAACACATGACGTCCTTGTTTTTTTTTTACATATTTAGGTCTTCAATTGTCTTCCTATTTTATTTCTCTTGAAGATTGTTTTGTTAGAACCAATACCAAGAGTTTGCTGATATTGTTTAATACTGGTATGTCCCGAATTGTTGTGGATTCTTCAGTTGCCAAACTTTTTCAATCTTCATGTTCCTATCCCTGTTTCTCTTGATTCTTAACAGATTCAGCGCCTTAAATAAAAGAACTTATAGCAAAGTTAGGATTTCAAGTTAATATAGGTATTTTCTTAACTCCTCCAATTAATAAGTATCGGCACCCTCCTCACCACACAATTTTAATTTATTATATAGTAATATAATAATTAGTCCGAAGCGGCCGTTTCGAGGACACGAATGGTCCTCATCATCAACCGGTGACCGAATCATTATTGATCATTATTATCCTCCAATTTTTTAAAATATAGTTGTGTTTTTTCAGAGGTCAAAATTACATAAAAAGAACGCACGATTAAAACAAACAAATCCGCGATAAATTAAATCAAAGGTATTGTTTACATTGGTCCAACAATTTTGGTTGCTAGACAAGTTTTCAATACCATATTTTATGTACTTACATACTTTTTTTAATTACATCATATCACGTTTCTGGCCTCAAATTAAGTGTTGAACTTTCTGTTATATTATAGATGCGATTGTGAAAATATGACATTAACGTTTTATGTAATAGATTAGCAAAATCCCAGAAATTAGTTCTAGTAATAATTGCAAAATACAGGTAATTTATATCAATTAATTTTTATAGCGTGTAACATTAGATAATTACATATATTCCTAAGTTAGAAACGTGTATATTCTAGTTTATGTTGTCAGCAGTTTAATTCAATCAACATTCGTGATGTAACAGAAGGCAGTCACATTTCTTTCGAGCTATTCATTTTCCGCGGAAACCATTTGGCGTCTAGTCCAGTATGCAGTTATTATTATACCTGTATATAAATGCCGCATTCAAGTATAATCTTCGAGCGAAATGTCAAGAGTAACAGAAACATCGTGCCCGCGGGAAACGACCTACACCAATGAAATGTGCTCGTCACTCCATTAATTTTGATAAAGTACGACAACCATAAAGCCTCATTAAGGATATAACCCAAGCATTTACCTTTTGTTATTTAGCTAAGATGTGCTAAGACACTTTTTTCATAACCCAATTATTTAAACGCATTAAGCAAGTACAACTATAATATTTGTCCGTAGTTATAATAAAATTGAAGGCTCTATGTTATGCCATTGAAGTATGTTACTTTTTATCTTAGAATCAGATTTATTTATAGCTGCCCTATTTGGCAAGTTGTCTTCTCAATCTAGTAGCAGTGGGATTGCTATTTACAAATACCTCTATTTCAGAGTCAAGGATCTCTCAGACGGACGACATTTCTTTTTCCTAGAAGCAGGCGCTTGTTTAATGCAAACGTAAATGTTAAAGAATGCGGTATACTTGGACGGATTTTGATTTCTATATACATTTTTCAAAATTCCGAAAATTTATGGTCAACGTAATAGCTCAATACCATATGTTTTTGCAGATGCGTTCTAGATTTTAAACATTTTATGGAGGACGTGAGGTTTACTTTTGCGACGATGTTTTTGTAGGTTACTTGAATGTTTCCTTGTGAACAAAAGAAGTCATTTATTAAAGAAGGGAAAGATTCTAATTATTCCCTATTTTTGTTCCGATTTATTTCCGAATAAATTTAAAATATTGAACGTAAGTAATTTACAAACAGTACACGATACTTGCTTCACCTCTACCTTAGTTTTCCTCGGATGTGGTATGACTTATTGTCCTATCTTGTATCTGTAATAATCTGTAATATTTCCGTGAAAAGTCAATTACGTTACATCAACAAAACAATTCTTGCACCTCTGAACTTCACTCTTGGTTTTGAATATAAAAGCCTCATTAGCTTATTGTCAAACTATTTTATCAAAAAAAGTAGTAAAAAATCAAATAAATATAGATTTATGAAAATTACTAGAAATAGTTGAATAATTTAATTAACGGCTGATGTCTGTCTTTCCACAAACGAGACCTACGCTATTACTACGAAAAAAAACAAGGAGCAGATAAAAGACACAAATCTGAAAGCACTATTAAGATGACCCCAAACTGGTTTGGTGCAGGTAAATTACAAATGAACACAGTATAAACACAAAATCTAATCTTTTCATCTAAGAATTCATCGAATGCTCACAAACCATCTCCCTCGGTCTGGTACCGGATTCTGGTTTAACATATGCACCACATCACATACTTTGGAAATGAGCTATCTTCGGAAGTATATGATATAAGAAGATTGGTAAAAATAGCTACATATGGAGTGGCAAGAACAATTTACTTCTCCGCAATCCCTTCACACTGAACCCGTAGTTTGGTTCTTGTTCTAGGGTAGAATGTCGGAGCCCAACCAGGTGTCCCTGTTGTAGAAAAAAATCATTCGAGTTTTGTACAACTCAGAGCATAACGAATCTCGTAGAAATTATTTATTTATACATATACCATTTATTTATTTATGTTTTTGGTCTACTGTTTATCCACTACGCGAATCCGTTTGTTATTTTATACAGACCTGTGAAGAATTTGTGATTAGGCAATTCGTGATTTTCTAAAAAAAAATCATCAGAATGGTTACTCTGCAAAACTAACAATAAATTGCTGGTGTTTACTAAAAAATGCCTTTATTTGAAATGTGCTGCTAATACTACAGTATTACTAAGTAAAACACCGACGGTCAATTCCGGAAGAAATTGCCCAATAAGAGATCATTTAACAACTAGCAACAAGAATGTGCTGCGTGAAGATCTTATTGATCCTGTATAAGTATTATTATCTCTACTCCATATTAACTTTGGTCTAATGAAGCACTTTGTTAAAGCCTAGAACAAAACAGGTCGATGTACCTATTTTTGTTGGTGCTCAAATTAGAACCCTCATGAAGACTGATGTGTTTGAAGCGGAAATGAACGTCGTGGAGAAAATGCGTGGAGTGCTTTTAAGAAAGCTTTTAAGGAACTTCATAAGAAAGAATTTCTGGAAGAATAATAAAGACCTAAAGTATGTAGACATTGTGAAGAACATGCTGTGCAAATTTATAATATGAACTTTAATATCCACATTTTATACGTACATTGCCTTGCCTTATTTTCATGTTGGCTTTGATGATCTCAGTGAAGAATAGAGTGAGCGATTCCACCAGAATGTTAAAGAAATTGAGAAACGGTATCAGGGCCGATAGGATACCAACACGGTAGGTTGCTGGATGTTAGGGAGGGATTAAGTATAGGAAAAGAACCTACAAACGGAGCTTTGTGGGCAAAAGAGAAAGATTTTCTAAGAAGACCGAAGAGTAGTTCGTGTTTCTTTATTTAAATCATCAATTCCCTTGGCTTTTATCTATTTTCTGACAAATGGACTTATGTGTGTACACACGCGACCACTTCAACATTTTTGGTGGCTTTTCTATAAACAAGCCACTATTTGTTGCTCCCTCTGTTTGTAAATATCGATTTTTTCCATAACAATTCAAATTGATAGAATTTTGAGTTAAAGTGCAGGTTCCGGTCTTAAGAAATTATAGGAAAATTTAATCAATCCAGCAATGCGCCTAATCACATTCGAGAAGGCATTTACTAATATCTTTTACAAGTAAGCAACAGTGGTGTTCTAAAGTATGGTTTAATCAAAAGTGGTGCATTTCGATTTTCTACATCTGAAAAAACTGTCAGCAGAATATGACATTGTGGACAAACATCGTTACGAAATCAAGGATGTGCCAAAGTAGCATCACTTAGAGCTGACAGAGTTGTATGAAAAAAGTCACAGAAAGTGGTAAACGGCGTACTCCCTGAATCAACCGGTAAAACGCGTACCTCTGAATCAACGTTCGATCTCTTGGTCATGGTCTTAATGTTCCGATTGCTACACTGCATAAGCATATTAAATCAGGTTTACTTAAGTCTCATTAAAATAAAACTTATTCTCATTATTCTCATGGACGACAGCAAAATCAAACGTATTAAGTACTGTGTGTCGATGCTTAAGCCGCAAAGCGTTGCTCTTAATAATCCAATTGTTAGAAACATGGAGTACATTATTCATGTAGACGAAAAGTGGTTGTATTTAATAAAAACTTCGTCCAGGTTTTATTTCGCTCAAGACGAAGAAGAACTTCACCGTACCTAGAAGAGCAAAAAATGTACTAAGTTAGACATTTGGCCATTTGTTTATGAAGAACCTACCACAACATCATAGCAAAGATTGATCTGCAGGAATGCTTCGATCATCACCTCAGTTGACAAGCAGCAACACAAGAAAACGTTCCTACAAAAATTCAATTTATTGACAGCAAATCTCCAAACAGCACCGTTAGAAACGTACCTGAGGTTGCGTTCTTCAGTTCCATTCAAGCTCTACAACATTGACCAAACAATATTGATGAATTAATTGCTGCTGTAAAAAACGTTTTCGACAATTTAGATCGTGAAATGTTGAACAAAGTGTTTATAACCCATCAGCAGGTCTTGGTTGAAATAATGAAATTTAATGGTTATAATAACAACAGACTATCCCACCTTGGAAAGGACCGTTTGATTCGTCGAAACCTGCTGCCACTGAACCTGACATGTGTTAATAATCTTATCCAAAAAACTAGAAATAAAATTAACACAGAGTGATATCTGTATTAAATTATTAACTCGCATTTATTGCGAGGCACTTATTTCCGAACAGAGGGAGTACTATTCGTCTATTTAATAATGTAGGCAACGAAACCGCAGCAAATCCACCATTTCAGAGATGAAATCTATAAAAAGTCTAGGAAGTACAGGAGAAGAAAGATCTCTTACAACTGTCTCATAGGAACCTACTTTGTTTCCAATATAACATCTTTCTATATCGTTTCTTTCTGGAGCTAGAAAGTTCCGCAAATGAAAAAGTATTCTTTAAAAATGAAAACGTTTTAAAAATGTTATGATTTCGTCAAAAATGAACGTTTGTAGGAAAGGCAAAGGTTTAATATTAGAATATAAACTATTTGTTAATAATTTTCAAAAACACATTAACCTATGTTTATGGAGGTCATTTGAAGAGACAGATTTTGTAGTAAAATCTCTTTACTCGAGTAATAACGAACATTTTAAAAGCATTTATTTATAGTAAACATCAAAATGCAGCTTCATATCTAGGACGATCACCGAATTGTTTCATTATTCGATAAAGCTTTTTTAATTCTCTGCTATACAAACCTTCCTTGATGTCTGTGATCTTTTAAAAAGAGCTTACGCTTTTATTATCCAATAACATATTTTTTGAAAATTACCGAAAGTAATACCGTCCAATTTTTCTAGGTCATCAAAACAGAAAGCGTAGAATAGAATGTGGAAAGTGTAAACTGTCACCGATATTTTTGAAATTGGTCGTCTTCCTAAGAACTGAAATAACTCGTGACATATCGTAATAAATTCTTGTAAATATAGTTCTTAGCTATACACTCGAGTATGAACCGCACCAATTTGTATGCAGATATAAGGATTTTAGTGTATAATATATAATTATTATATATTACGAATGTGACACATTTATCGCTATTAGCTCTCTACGACGAGGTGGTCACCATCTGGTCCATTCTCTACGTGTTTTATTTTGTTCAAATGTCATTTATTAATAGTCGTTACTTATTAACGTATTGCATTACACCTAAGCACGTAGGCATTCGACATGGATAGATTGTTTCAAAAAGCAGCGATGACGTAATTATAATCACCTACTGAAAAAAGTTACAATTTATTTGTTGGAAAATTTACAAGTGCGTGTGTGTAACGGTAGCGAAGATGGAAAATTAAAGATGCGATAGAAATAAGTGTGTTTCAATAAAAAATCTATTTAAAGAAGCTTAACCTTCCTTTCTTCATTTAATACAATGTTATCATATACAGGCTGATTCATTTTCGACCCTCGCTATGGGGATCTTGGTTATTATTGTAGATACAGGGTAGGTTTAAATTTGGTAAAGTTGTGAAATTTCGTGTTTGTTATGAATCCTTTAGCCGTTGTCTAATCCTACAGAGAAAAACTAAAAACGCATTCTGACGGCCACTTTCGATCTTCTATCTAATGGTATACGCGAAATTTTTATGACATTTCGGTTCTTTCCGGTCATCAGCTTTTTTTCTCAATTTCAACCATACTGACAAAAGTTTTAGATATTATGCCTCAATTGACGAACAGTAATAAGTAATAATAGTAACCTAATAGAAAAATGTCGTACCCGAACGAAGACAAACGACATACATTAAGTTTCTTTTTTTTTTCATCAGACCGAAATACAACAATAGCGGGTACAAACCATTTATAATTGTATTCAGAACAACAACAACCACATCGTATTATTTTCTAGATCTTAATGGAGGCTTGGTCGAGGATACTTTACAAATGGTAAATTAAATATGTTTTTGGAAAGTTTATACAAACCTTGTATTTTCGAGGTTAATAATTAATAATAATCAACATCAACATCCGCAGTGGCATCAGAATTAAATTTCTCCAGACTTGAATATGAAGAAATTAAGTTTAAACCAGACAACCATTCATGTTAGTCACAGCCTGGTGATGATTTAAGACGATTGGAGTATTACAATTAGCCGGTGAAAAGATTGGGAGACAAATACTTTTTAAACAAAATCATCTAGTCGGATGAATCGTAATTTACAAATTACAGTATTGAGCAGTACAGAACCCCAGAAAAAATAGGATGACGATACCACGGCATCGTTTTAGATTAAACATTTGAGTAGGTATTTTGGGAGATTATCTCATAGAACCAGTTATCCATGAAGAAATATTAAATTTTGGAAATGGTGAATTTGTTGTATGGCCGGCGAGATCTCGAGAATGTTTTTTTTTTATGGGGAATTGTTAAAAATAATATTTATAAAGTTGATGTGCCACAAAACATTGAAGAACTTCAGGTAGATTCCAGAATGCGTTCGATATAATTCCTAGAAGAACCATAAAGAGTTCAAAATGCCGGAAAGCGTGGGGAATTGTACATTAAAATAGTCAGTTGTTTGAACATTTACTGTGATTGTTTGGTTTATTGTTTTGCCTTCTATTTTTATTGCTGCAAATAACTTTGCAAAATCATACCTTTAATTTACCATTTGTAGACCACCCCGTCGGTTTATGTTATATATTACATACATGGCATGTTACGATGATACAAGTTACCCTTTAAAGCCGGCTCAATCAAAATATTTTAAATTGTCGCTATTTCTCTCATATAACGGAAGTAGCCGGCAAGTTCCTTATTTTAAATAAAGTTTTTTTCAGATTTGGATTATCTGCTAAATTTTAAAATTAGTCTATGCACTCTTAAAGAGATAATGCATCTTTTCGAAAAAGTTAAATGCGGTGCATGCCGAGCTCTGAAATAACTTACAATTGTAATGCGTCAAATTATTCTGCTTGGTAATGTTCAAAAAATTATGCCTGCTTAGCATTGGCTAAATTATACTGGTATACTAATATGAAGGGGTCAATATCAGAGATATTTAAACTGAGAAATCTCGACTTTTTTAATTGCAACTCCTAACTTTCTAAGCGGTATTAGACTCTGCATCAAAAAATAAAGCGAATATGTATAGCAGGTGCTATTGCTAAAGTTAATAGTTTATGAGATATTTTGTGAAAATGTCCTTAATTTCAAATAGCTAGAGGTAGCTGCCAAATGTACGGTGAACAGTAAAAAATGCAGTAGTGGTCTTCAGTACTAATTAGTCAACATAATTATTCAGAATTACCCGATAAATATTTGTAGAATTAAAAGAAAATCGAAGTTTTTGTTAACAAACAAAAGAAAAAAGGGTTTAATAAATAAAACTGAATACGTATTTCATTATTATAGTAAATGCTTCAAAATACCACCATTTTGCTCCATGCATGCTGCTACTCTTCGCATCAATTCTCGATGAGTTGCACATTGAATAGAGCAGCCAGTTCATTGAAGGTCTTTCTTATTCTATCAATCATGGCATCTTCTGTGCCAATTGGATCTCTGTGTACAACGCTTTTAATATAACCTGACTACAAAAATTAGTGGGGTTAAATCTGGAGATCGCAGTGGGTACTTAAAAGTGCCATTTTTAGTGATTCATCGATCGTCAAACATTTTAATGAGAACAGTCAATACAGCACGTGTGTAAGCCTGCAGAAACGAGTTGCGCTTCACGAAATTAGCAGAGATTAGATAGACTCGTGTTTATTCGTCTCGTGAGAATGGATTCGAGTTGTCGACAAAACACGAGTCTAGCTAATCTCTAATTTTGTGAAGCGCACGAAAAGTATACTCGTTTCTGCAGGCTTACACATGTGTTATATGGGAGAGCCCCATTCATTTGATTCCTCCATGCATTCCGCTTGATAATCTTTGAGATTTGTTATATAGATGTATGCCCAGATTTACCTCAAATTCTCCACGCAGTTAACAATTGTCTTCATCCTATTTGTAGGATCGTGCGAACCATGTCTGGCAGGTATCGAACAAAAATTCATGCTAATGGAACATACACGCGTTATTAATGATCCACAATTCTTCTTCACAAGAACTTTACGTTATACAAGGGAAATATTTGTTATTCACTTTATTTTTTGTGGTTTCTATGAATTGTTATTATTATCTCAAACGAAATAAAAGATGTTTTGAAGAAAATGTGATTATTTTAAGATAAGCTTTATAGGATTTCTATTTTATTATAATTAAAAAAATTATTGAGGTGAAAACAAATATTCCTCTGTTCTTTTTCTTATTTTGAGGAGTACAGTAGTACAAAATAGAAGCTGATGTTAACTGAAAAAGTAAGCACTTAGATCAGTAACTAGATGGCTGTTTTGAAACAGCACATTTTTCAAAATTTCCAATTTCTTCCTATTCCAAAATATTTATAGAAGCTTGTAATTCGAATTTATAGTGTGCAGGATTCATACACATTCCAATTTTCTCTACTAATCTTCCAACGTCTATAACACTATAAAATACGATTTTACGCGTGCAATCTTTAATCTTAGCTTTTACGGCTTTCAATTTTTACACTCTTTAAACACCTCCAACTTGTCAAAGATAATATAAACGCGCTCATATCTCTCAACGTATACATATCATTTATACACGTTATCCATTCCAAAGTGCAACACTAAACCGTCGATTTTATATGCAGTCGTAATTTCAAAAATAGTTTTTCGGAAATAAGCAGTTAACGTGTCGTAAATTAAATGCATACATGATATTTATAACGGCACTAACACGTTTGGGGTGTATTTCTAGAAATGCACGTAATTATGAGATAATCCAATAACAATAGCAATAAGAAAAGTTTTACAAAATATCCATTGCATCACTGCTGCTCGTCTGCAAGTTTTATTAAAATTTCAACAAAAATAATATGCATTGTTGTAGAATTGCGAAATTATATTCAATTATCTCTTCACGTAGAGAAAGAAATACGTTGAATTAATATAAACCGTTTTGTTAAGCTAAAATGTATTGATTTAACAATATTTTCGTTTATATTAACTAAAACAATTTTCTTAAAATTACTACAATGTAATGATCAACAGCAGTAATAGTATCGATAAGCACATATTTATGGTTAATCAAACACATAAAAGGCTTTAAATTAACAATCACTGTGTTTTTAACAGAATTATTTTCCCTTTATCATATCGAGACATCCTTTTGCTCTAAATCCATTAAATGTTATGTACCAACAAATTTCTATTGAATTATACTGTTTAAAAATATCAAGTTAAGTAACATCAAGAAACTAGTTCACGAAAATTAAATTCGGAAACAAAGAAAGTCCAGACAAAGTAGTATATGTAAAAGATGGTATCTTAGCGCACGTTCTCGTGGCAAGCAGTCCAAGAACTGTTCGGAGGCAGGCAGGTGTTTCTTGGCACTAGAATGCGCAAAGAAATATCAAGCTCATTGTTTCGAAATGTTATGGTGCTAACTGTGAGGCAGACAGCGGTATAAGATAGAGTGAAAATACTCTCAGAACCACCTTGACGACTACGAACAGGCAGAAACATGACCGTAGGTAGTGTATGTTTTTCTTTCCTTGCGTTGCCTTTGCCCGCAAATTATTCTATCAACACCATGAGGAAACTATTATCTTTAGCTCAACAAAACACGAAATGGCAGACCAAGGGAGACATCTCATGAAGATTTTGCAATAGTGGTAAGCAGCAAGAGAAATAGTCGAATGGCCGCAAAAGAATTTCTACTGTAAAGCGACGATTACGTGGAGCTAGTCTGTATGGACGAACCGCGATGAAAAAATCCTTACTTCACTCGTAAAATAAAAACGTCTAAAATAAACTCGTGAGCACAAACCTTGGTCCGTGAAGAAACGGAGTCAGGTTTTATGGACTGACGAATCATATATATCGTGTTTCGAATGTGCAACAGAACAAAGTATTGTCGCTTCGCTCAAATACTTTAGCGGCACAGATGTGGATGATCGGGGGCATATCAAAAAAGAATATCTACACACTTTATAAAACAACTCTTGGGCTAGAATTTTGTTTTTCAGCAAGAAGATGATCCGAAACACGCATCTAAAATCTATAAAAACATGAGTTATGAAGTGACCTCTCCAGATCCCAGATTTAAATCCCATTGAGCTGCAATAGCAGGGACTTAACCGAGAGGCGTGAACGTCGACATCAACATCGATTGCTAATGTATGGAAGAAGCTCCAAGAACCATGTAATTATACAGGTTATTTCATGAAACTTGTTAGTTCAAAGTTTTAATGATGAGACCAATGAATAAAACTCTGAAATCTTCCTATTTTAAATACAATGATATATTTTTTATCAGATATCGCAGGTAATTAATTCCAATTTGGGCACGTTACCCTAACGTCTACTGTTCTCTGGATACCTATTTACCAACATGTTGATATTTTTACATTTGCATCGCTCTTGTTGAAATTAAATATTTGAGAATATAGTGGAAATGGAAGATCATGCGTACCACACCTTATCGTTAACGTTACTAAATTTTATACAGGATGTTTGTAAACTGTTTTCAAAAATAGATATTTTCAAACTGAAAATACTCATTTTTTCAAATTGACCGCCGTGGTATTTTTAACTACACTATTGGATAGGACGAACATCGATTTTTGACCTTCGCTTATAACAGATAGTATACCGTATCTTCTAAAATAGTTAAAAATACTTTATGGACTTCTTTAAGACATTTAAAGAAGAACAAAGGCATGTACAGTTACCTAATTTCAGGATATTAAAAAAATACTTAAGCATCCCTTTTTCATTTGGTTATGCATGTGGATCGGTTTATTGTAATATATACATTCTAAGCAAGGTTGCAGATATTTTCTAAATAGTATATTATAACAATATATTTTCTGCAAAGTTTTAACAGGATAACTGTTTGGTTCGATTTTATTTATTATCCCCAAATAAAATTTTCAATAAACAATAAACTGGGGTATTTATTTAAAGAAAATCTTATAGCATATTCAGTTTTACTTGCTTTTGAATTATGTCTCGTGGACAGTCATTTTTAGCACGTTACTCAATTAATCTATTGTAAAATGTTATAAAGTTACTTATCCTATTTTTTAAGTACATGAAGATAAGTCACATCTATTTATATCGTATTGCGAGAATTTTAATTACAATAGAAAAATACGTAAGATGCGGAATCACTTTTTGTCGTCTTCTTTTCTCAAAAGATTCGCCTTAGTTACACAACAGTTCATTAAATTCGCATCAAATTTAATGTACATCATCGGCGTGAAAAGAGCTGCCAAAGATAACAGCCAGTTTTTCCGATGATAGCGATGATGTATCATAACTTGGAAAAAAGATCATATGTATTGCAGAATAAATTTCTATATACTAATTTAATAATATTTGTTTCAGATTATATATTTCACCAAAACTAGAGACTGATTTCACGACAGCAGGAAACGTAACTATTAAGCTGAAAGTAAACGAGAAAACCGACGAAATTCTACTAAACGCGTTAGACTTAAAAGTAAACGAACATTCCGTTAGGGTAAGACGTCCAAAGGACGGGAAAGATGTAAAGGTGATGACACAGAAATACATCGAAGACACTCAGGGATATAGCATACGTTTGGAGCAATCCTTGAACGTAGACGACGAGTACGAGTTGTCCATGGAATTCACGGGAATACTTAACGATTACATGGTCGGCTTTTACAGAAGTCGTTACGTCACGAAGGATAACGTAACAAGGTAATTTTATCTCTTTGAAACACAATTGACAATAATTATTTTACTTGACGAGTGTAGGTGGATAGCTAGCACGCAATTTTCGCCAACCGATGCTAGAAGGGCATTCCCATGCTTCGACGAACCGTCATTTAAGGCAATGTTCACAATAAGCATTGCTAGACCCCCGAATATGAGCAGCTTATCGAATATGCCTCTTAAGGATTCTGTGATGTAAGTATAAATTCTACTTGTGTTGCACCTATGTATGCAGGCTATTCAGTTTCCTGTCGAAAATATTTGACAAATCTCGTAATCTCACTTTATATAAAATTAAATTACAATACCAGCTGTTGGAAAAAAAAGAAACAAGATTAAATTGTTGGCTTAAAAGAAACTATGATAGAAGGCAATTTAGTATCCTTCTATAACAAAAGTAGAACTTGATGAACAACAAACCAAGTTAAAGCATAATGTTCTGTCACAGGTAACAGCGGTCAATATTGAGTTAACTGTACAATTTTTACGGTGTCTGTATTCGGGGGCACGGGTTCTGAAAATAACAACAGAGTTTTTCTATTGGACTCTTCTTCTTGTCGGATCAACTGCAGCGCAGATTTGCTTATATCTTCCTTGCAAATTTTGCAAGACATTTATAATCCTTAATTTATTTCTGCTTTTACGTTTCTTCATTAATCTAGCTTTTTTCAAGGACGCTTTATTATTTCGAATTTGGTCTGTTTTAAACTATTTTGTTTCTAATGTGATTGATAATAGATGAGTTTGATTAAATATATGATGTCCGTTTAGAAAAGTTAACAGTGTATGGCTTGTCTCATTCACGAGATACACTCTTAGAATCCCGACCACCTTTTAACCTTCTTCTGGTATGCCACAAGGTTCTAACCTGAGACTTCTGCTATGTTTCGATCTTTTATCAATGGCCTATTGTCTCATTTCAACAGTGTGATTTCAAAATTCCGTTAATGCTGTCTCTGTTAAGTGTTCGAACTCAAAAGTATTTCCAAATTCTAGTCAATCCCGCAGTATATTATTCATGACTTACACTAAAATGATTTCTTCCATAATTTGGATAGGTGCGATTCTACTTTATCCTGGATCCTGGTTATTTGGAAATCATATTAACAAATTTTTTAGTCTATTTGTATTTGCTTATAGAAATTGTAGAGAATTTTAACCTTTTTACTTCGAGCATTCTTTTTTTCAACTACTTGGATCACGATGAGAGTATAACACACTTATTGGATTTCCGATTTATAACATATCAATTCTATTGCTATTTATTTGGAAGGTTTTATCGTATTTGTTTGTTTATTTAAATTTAGTTTTAATTTATTGCAGGTAAGAAGACTAATTAAGTTCCTGTATAGCTTTGTACACAATGCAATAGATTTCTATTGTTGCTTCAGAAGCTA
>LR737391.1:1001081-1050518 GCA_902655005.2 Marronus borbonicus | reverse complement strand
TAAGTGCGAGACGACAGTCCCTTAATAATTATGTTCAACTGTGGCTATTGTAGAACTAATGGGTGTTTTTTAATTGCTCGAACCTTTGATTAAACAGTTGTTCGAACAATTTTAAAATGCAGCTCTTATTTTATTCAATTTATAAAAACCACATTTGTCTTGCTCGGACAGTCTTGATCGGACTGTCCGAGCAACTTCGAGCAATTACGAAACGTACCTAATGAGCTGCATAGATCTCTCGTCAACCTTGCTTGTTCGAACTCTAACAGCACTTCGTATTCTTGTGATACCCATGTTGATTCGTGGTTAACTGCTCAAGTAATTCTGTTCAAAATTCCTTGTTTCTGAGTAGGTTAGCTTTGTAAATCTTCTAATCTGATGGAATTGCTTTTTGATGATTATTTATTTTTTTAGCGTAATAAATAAAGAAAATGTTAAACTAGCTCTTCTCTTGGTTTCTGTTCATAAAATCTTCTACAATTTGTTAGAATGTTACTACATAACTTACTATTGCTAATTTCTTTTATTATTCCAGCTACGAAATTTTATTGGCTTTTCTTATAGCTTGACACGGTGTAAGATTACGGATAGTTGTGTGTCTCTATAACATTGTTTGTGGATTTCTATATTCCAGAGTTTCTCAAACGCGTCGTTCAGTTTAAAGCAAAAAACCAATGGGACGTTATCGATAAAGTTCCAACCCTTTTTCTGTTTTGACCCTTTCAATTCAGAAAATAAATTGCGCAATTTTTTAATTTAATTACTTTAATAATTCTGGCAAAAACTAGAGACAACTTTGTACACGGTAGTATGGTGGAAAGTTAAAATAAATATAAATCGGATGCAGTATTTAGAGATGTCTTTAATAAATAGCGTAGAAATATGGCAATATTTGATAAAAACAAATGCGTTAATAATATTGGAAGCTAGCTATATCGTTTTATTGCTACGTTCTGATTCTTTACATTAAAAGAGAAAAAGTACACAAAGATTCCGTATAGTAAAAATGTTTCTAAGGCTACAAGTACTCATGGTTGAGAAATAAAATAAATCTTATTGATTTATTGCCAACACAACAAACGTCTGTTTTATAGATGTTTTTCTTCGTTTTAGTACTTCCATAAAAATCAGATTTTTTTCTTTAACTCTTCGTTAACAATTTATCGTTAGTTTAAATGGAACGCAACGAATATGCCTGTGTATGACTTCTACTATTGTAATAAATTAAACTGTAATTGTCTCACTTATTGTCGATAACATCTTCTAAAGAACTGACTTATTTCCTTTTTATAGAGAAAGTCATAACATTACCTGGGATAACTACCACAAAACACCTTTACTGTCAACCTACCTGGTAGCATTTATAGTTCATGATTTTGCTCCATATCAACATAGTACGAATAACTCATTTACTGTGTGGACCAGGCAGAATCTTATAGATCAGGGTGTGTACGCTGGCGAAGTAGGTCCTAGAATGCTGAATTTTTTCGAACACTACTTCAATATAAAGTACTCCCTGCCCAAAATAGATGTAATAGCTCTTCCCGATTTCGGTTTCAACGCAATGGAAAATTGGGGTTTGATTACGTTTAGAGAAAGCGGGTTACTGCTAGATCGCTATTCTTCAACAATTTCTAATAATAGAGCGATTGCTTTAACGTTAGGGCACGAATTAGCTCATTTCTGGTTCGGAAATTTGGTGACACCTAGAGGATGGGACGATCTCTGGTTGAAAGAAGGATTCGCAACTTATTTGGAATACTTAGCAACCAACAAAATCCATCCTGACTGGAACATTTACGACGAATTCTTTTTCGACCAGACGTCTACGGCAATGAAGATAGATCGATTAATTTCCTCAAGACCCATACATTTTAAAGTTGAAAATAGTAATGATATACGTCAAGTTTTTGACGCCATATCTTACTCAAAAGGTGAAGCATTCAATTTTAATTGCATTTATTCTACTTCTGTACTGACAAATTGCTTCTTCCATTCACAGGTGCTTCTCTTGTAAATCAAATGGCTAATATTCTCGGAGAAAATACATTCCGGGAAGGATTACGGAAATTTTTGAACGCTCATTCGTTTTCCAATGCTGATCATGACGATTTATGGAATGCACTGACAGAGCAGGCTCACACGGACGGCGCCCTGGATAAGGCAGTTAGCATGAAGAATGTAATGGACGGATGGATTCATCAAGCTGGTTTTCCTGTGGTAACAGTTACTCCTGATTATCATAGTAACATCTTGAGGTTTTCTCAGGTAAGTCTTGAAATACGATGACCATTTACTCCATTATTTAACCTGTAAAATTTTCAGAAAAGATTTATTCTAAATGGTAAAACCCAAACAAAATCGACTGACAAATGGTGGATACCCATATCATACACGACTGATACTGAAACAAATTTCGAAGATGGTAAACCGAAATTTTGGTTAAAAGATGAAGGTGAGGTCAACATCAGCCTAAATCTAACCCAATGGTATTTGGTCAACCTGAAACAAAACTACTATATAGTAAATTATGATGAAAAGAACTGGAAGGTCCTCTCCGAAATCATCATGCAGTTGCCTCCGGTGATCAGAGCTCAATTAGTGAGCGATTCGATGAGCTTGGCCAGAGCTGGGATCCTAGATTATAGCATTCCATTGAACATGCTTAGGATCATCGGTACCCGAGACAAGGAAATCATATTTGTGCCTTTAGAAGTGATTTTCACAGAAACAGATTTCTTGTACAACATTTTGTATAATACGCCGGCTTTCGGTGTATACGAGGTAAAATTCCTTCAATGTTAATATCCACCTGACAATTGTTTATTTTTTTTTTTTAATTTTAGAAATATTTCTGGCACATTTTCTATTTCGCCTTGGACAAAGTTGACTTTTCAGAAGATCCTGACGACTCATACATCATCAAAAGAATAAGACGGTTGGTTTTACCACAAGCCTGCAGGCAACCTAATATGAATTGCGCTCTAACAGCTAGGCAAATCTTTAGATCTTGGATGGAGCATGACCATCGGTAAGAACAATGAAAAATGTGCTAGAATCACTTGATTCAATTGTGTCCAATACATATTTTAGTGTACCACCAAACATTCGTAATGTAGTTTATTGTACCGCTATCAGGGATGGCGGTGAAATAGAATGGGAATTCGCCTATAAAGAATACTTAAAAGCAACATCGGCGTCTGAGAAACAAACCATCCTCACCGCTTTGGGTTGCAGTTCCAAACACTGGATGCTTTCCAGGTAAGTAATAGGCTATCAGAACATTTGAAAATGTTTTCAGTGCCATCCATTGAAGCATTTGGTAATCTTTTTGTTTGTAGATATTTGGAGATGATGATTACTAACACTTCCGGCATCCGAAAGCAAGATGGTAGCATAGTATTCGATGCGGTAGCAAGCAATGTATATGGACATAATCTAGCCTTCGATTTCATCAGGAATAGATGGGAGGAAATAATTGAATAGTAATGATGCTTGAATAAGATATTTGTGAACTTATCCTCATTCTTTTTCTCTTGTCTTTTTTTAGTTTCGGCGAGGGATTCAGATCAGTTAGTAGAATGGTAGAATCGTTATCCACATTTATGAACACACCAGAACACCTGAAGCAGGTACTATTAAATTTCAGATTGAATTTTTGCTCAGAGTGCATGATTTTTTTTCTTTTCTAGCTCGAAACCTTCAGAGATGAAAATAAATTCAATCTAAAAGCATCGAATCAGGCCTTCACCAACACGATAGAGAGGGTTAAGACCAACGTGCAATGGATGAAAGTAAATTACAAGTCGGTCGAGTCGTGGTTAAAGCAACAAGTGGAGTATTATAGATTATAAGCTACAAGTACGAATTTCCTATTCTTTCCTCCTCCTTAAACAACAATTTTTCAGCTTTAATGCGTTAGCTAGTTATTTATCACATACGAATTTCTTCTTACTCTTTCCACGGTAATTTATTAAGTACTCGTTAATACTTTATCTCTGTAATTAAAATCAGCATGTTGAGAAGCCGAGCATAATTTAATGATAGTGTGATTATGATACAGTATGTATGCAAAATAGTGCGCTATGTATAGCAAGCATATAATTATATTTAAAATTGTAATTATCGAAATTAGACACGCATTGTATATTTTTATTTATAACTTATTATTGTACATTTTAAAATAATAAATACTTATTAATGTTGTTATTTTTTTGATGAGTTTTACACCTGCTTATTTTCGAATATTTGGTTGCTAGGTTCCACAATCTGACCCAGGAAATCAAATCGTTCATACCCATATCGCGATTTAATTTGAAGTGCTTATATACGTCAATATTGTTCCGTATTTGTGTAGGGTAAGTACCTAATATTATTTGTATTGTAGCAAATAATTGGTAATTCTTCGATTTCGCATGAAATTCGATTTCCAATTAAAAAGTATATAATCCCTAATGCCTAATTAAATTGAAGATTACAATCTGTCATCGTTTTGGTTAACTTTGTATACATATGAATTAACGGACGACGGTTGACGTTACTTTAAAAAAAAAATTTAATTTTAGTTTCAATATACGCCTGCTCTTTTCTAAAGCTAGGTCTGACTACCTTTTGAAATTTATTCGCTCTATTTATTTTAGCATCTGCCTCCCTTTGAAAATCTAATAAACAGAAAAATATTTGGATGAGGGGAAAAAATTTCGAATGAAATAATTCCTAAGCATTTCTACGAAGTGAAGCAGATTAACCTTCACAAATGTGAGGAGGACATTTTGAGCTTTCACTGATGTAGTTATCGACTAAGTAATCGCAAAATTCTTCTAGTTTGGAATTATTAGGCATAATTAGAACTAAGTCAAAAGAAAATGCATCACCAATTTCATTACAATTGAGAAACTTAAGCCCAAAAAATATTTCAATATTTGCCTCATATCAGTATCATTCTTATTGAGTCAATCTGATCGACTGAATTTTCCGATACCAGGTAAAATCGGCAACCAGTTATTGTCGTTTGTGACCACGTGTTGCTCACAGCGTTATGTATTTCAATTTCGTAATTTATCACAATACGTTTAGGATAAAATGTTAAACCACATTTTACACATTTTTGATGTAAAAAAAAATTAATGCACTGTTGATAACTATTTTGCGTTTTGTCTGGTAAAAGACAGAAAACTAAAAGAACATAATGTCTGTTTTTAAATCCATGCAATGTAGATAATTATGTGAAAAACTTTACACAAAAGTAAAATGCAAGATACAGAATTACCAATGATTAAATTCTCGGAAGGAGTTCTGTTTCTTTACTGTCTGCTTTTAAAATAATAGTTCTTTTCTTCTTTTTAATATAGTATAAACAATAAACAACGTAGTTTGAAATATTACTTTTAAGTTTAGTGCTTAATACTACTGGTGCTGACCAACGGCTTGAGCTTTCTTGAATTATGTTTTGCTCTAACATTTTTCTTAGTTGCTTATTCACTTCATCACACTGAACTGATGATTTTCTGTATGGTTTCTGATGAATTGGCGCTTCTTCTATTAAGCGAATTTGGTGTTTAGTTTTGGATGCGAATGATAAGAGTAATCTCATTGTGACATAAAATTTTGAATTCCAAACAGAGTTAAAGCTTCGGCGTTGCTAATGCTCCAGCGGTGATAACCAGAATCCTACTGCCTGCGCCAGTTAACGGACGACGGTTGAATAATAAAAAGATTTATTTGAGGTTCGGACAGACAGGTGTTTACAAAATATACTGAGCACAACTAACACAGTTACGTGGATTAGTTAATATTAAAAGCTAACATTATTTCCATCACTTATATAACTGTTAAGAATGCATAACTTGCCTTGCAAAAGATAACCGATATCTAAGGTTATCTTTTCTAAGGCGCTTCTATTGTTACAGAAATAATGCAAGGCGTATATGGTTAATGTAAAACTAATGCAATTCCTAAACATTTTTTTTAATTGGTATCCTTTCATTTACACTAATACAATAAAAGAATGTTTTGTAATAATTGTTGCTACGCCACTGGCTTTCAACTTTCAACCTGGGCTATATTCGAAAAATGTCACTAACGTTTTCTTTTAAATTTGTGTTGAACTATGTCTAGTAATACCTTCAGTTACATAACAGTCTCTTTAGACACATTTTCTGTAGCTACAACATGTTATAAATGGAAACAATAAATTTCATACAAGGGCTTTCTCTGATTTAATAATTTAAATTCATATTAACAAATATTCCCGCCAAACAAATAGTGATTTTTACATTTTGACATTGGATGCTATTTATGGGATTATTAAATACGACTGTTACGGCTGTAATATAATGTTACATTTTTTATATATATATATATATATAGTGCTATTATTTTAAATAAATTCAATTTTTAACGACACAAGAACCCCAAAACGTATCGTGGTTGTCCATAACAGTATCACACATGTAAGTATTTTGCCGGATTTACAAGCAAATTGCGGCGTTCTCCCATTTTGCTTATTAATTTGTCATAATTAGCACTTTTACTGTATGATAGTAATAATAACTTCCTTGTCAGCTCAAAAATTCAACGATTGTTAATATTTTAGGTTTACTAAGGAAGATGACAATTCTAGAAGATGATGAAACACCCGTACGCAATAAATTATCACTTTCGAAGACGTACATAGATCCTAAAAGTTTTACCAAGGAACCTGGCCAAGTTAAGAGGAAATTATATACTGAACATTCATTTCCCAATAAACTTGCGAAGTACACAGATAGACGGATGATGCTTAACGGCTATCGTACAGATCATCATCGGAATTCCAATGATGTTATCAACGAGTGTCCCGTGGCCCCGTTGGCGAATATGGGCAATACTTGTTTCCTGAATAGTGTTATATACACATTAAGGTTTGCACCTACATTTTTACATAATTTACATCATTTAATTGATGATCTAACAAAAGTGAACTCACGTTTAACTCAAAATAAGGTTAAAAGTTCATCCCTGGGGCGTAGTGCTGGACCTATTTCAGGTCCAAGTTCTCGTAGCACTAGTAGTAAAGATCTGTTATCCTTAGGAAATGTCAATGATGTATCTAAATCAAAAGTACAGATAGTGACTGAAAAGTTTCATGAACTTTTTATGACATTACATAACCTGGAGGAAAATCGCAAGAAAGAACCTAATGATGCTTACCAACCCGTTGCGTTTCTTCAAGCTGTAAGAGAAGCTAATTATATTTTTGAAGGAAACCATCAACAAGATGCACATGAATTACTAGTTTATTTACTTGATAATATAAGAGAAACATGTGATCTACTAGCGCAACAAATTCAACATTATCCGGAGATTATTTCACAGAGTGAAGCCCCAATTCCCACTTCCAATACCAAGATATGGAATGTAAAGCCGTGGATTAAAAGTCAGAAGAAGAAAGATAAGACGAAAGATGTGATAAATGAAGAACAAACCAATGGAGCTTGTATAACCGATACAGAGGAAACAAGTTCTGTGGATGGAAATTCAGACAATGGGAAGAAGAAGCTTGGATATAACTTTGTTGCAGAGGATTTTGAAGGAATAACCTTAAGACGAACGAAATGTTTGGAGTGTGAGAGTGTAACAGAAAGAAAGGAACCATTTTATGATATTCCTGTACCAATATCCTTATTAACAGAAGATGATTTTGATAAAAATCCTTGTGAAATCTATAGGAGAGCATGCGTTACTTCCGAAAAATTATGTGATTCTAATAAATATCTTTGCGAGAAGTGTAAACGATACAATGAAGCAAGTAGGGAGGTATCGTTTGAGAAATTACCAAACATAATGGTTTTACAGTTGAAACGGTTTACAACAACTGCGGCAGGTGTACAGAAAGTTAATACTTACATGCCTACCCCATTAGAAATGGCTTGCTTTTGCGACTCTTGTTGCCAAACGTCAGGTAGCTTGCATAGATACCAGCTTTGTTGCATTATTATGCATTTGGGTGGCACTCTGGCTTCCGGACATTATATAGCTTACGTTAGAGCCACTGATCAATTCGATGATTATGCTGATTGCCCACGTGACGTCCCTAAGGGCAGTCTATCAGCAAGTAGCAGTGAAAAATCACTTAACATATTGCGATATTTTAAATCGAAAGGTGTCGATGCAAAAAATGGTGTTCCTTTATCTAAAAATAGTGTTTTAAATGGTGTTCGACTGTGTAAGAGCAAAAACTGCTGTGGAATCAAGTTGAACAAGAACATTGTTGAGAATGTAGTTAATAATTATATGAGAAGAAATGGAGGAGATGTTTGGAATGGCGATTACCAACAGGATATGTGGTTAGAGTGTGATGACGAAAACGTTCGTCCAGTAACTAGTCAAGAGTTCCAAGACCTTCTTGGATCAAAGCAGAATTCTACTTCCACGCCGTATCTCCTGTTTTATTCGAAAATGTCGGATGCGGTTTTGGACGAATGAACTGGACCAGTTTTTCTTTCATCATCAATAAATATTGTAATAATAACGGGGACAACTATTAAACAACCCGACATATTTCGTTTTTCTTTGAGTACAAAGTAGTGATTTATTTGTGATAAAGTTTGTTTCCTGCAGAAATTTCTGACTAAATTTAATGGCAGCTATTTAACTCGACAGATCAGGAAATATTAATCGATATGCTTCGAATTGAGACTTTCTTGGCTTACCATGGATGGAAGTAATGAAAAATTATTATTATACTCTTTCTTTTAGAATTCTTAACAAGTGCTACGATAAAATATAAGTTTTTTAATTAATACTTCATCCTAGTAAGCTGTTAGAAAATCTTTGTTCAAAGAGATTGAGGATACAACTACTATTGAAGAACGTGAAATACTATATATATTATATATGTGAGAAATAAAAATGTTGATTATGGAAAATAGTCTATTGAAGAAGATACTTCCGCTAAATAATGGTAAATAAGTACATACATACATTATAATATCACGATGGTAGATCCTGTTTTTAATGATATGTTTCAAATAATTGCGCAAAACGTATCACATTTTGCTTAGTCTAGAATAAAGTGTTTGGATTTAGTAGTCAAATACTACTTCTTTTAAATGTAAATGTATCGATAATATAATAATAGACAAGATTTACAGTATTTTAAAGAAGTTGTTATAAAGAATTCTTCAAGTTCCAATAAATTAATAAAAACTATCTGAGTGGCGAAATTTTCAACTTAGAAAGAACATGTCAACCAGCAAAAGCTGTAATTAACTAAGATGAATACCATATTGACTACAAAAGAATAGCCACATATATTCTTCATCTAATAGATGGTTTAATATTGTTATCCTCCTTCGTAGCTTCAAGTTACTCCAATTTTGATGCAGTTACACTTGTGCAAACTGTTCATTATAGAGATATCCAATATGTTTTCCTTATATTGTTCTTTATGAATCCAATAAATAATTACAATTAATGATACAACTTCTCAAGTTCTGGATTTTCAATTACAATAAATCAGGTGAGTTGTAACACTTGGTTAGTCTCCCTGTTATTCATTTATTGTAAAATGTTAATTGCATTTAATAAATTTCTGATCAAAAATTAAAACATTATAATTCACCAAAGATTACTAACTCCCACTTCTTCAATTTAGGGTAAAACATTCTATAATCTAGAAGTTGCGCATTATTCTTCCTTAACTATGTATAAATTAATTAGAACTTAACGGTTTTGTTAATATAGATAATTTTATAACTTTTTGGTGCATTGATCATTTATGACTAGAGTGAAGACGTTCGATGCGGTTTGCTAGCGAGTGTTAGTCAGCCAAGCGTCGATCGGGTATAGGCAGTAGCGTAGATAAATTAAAAGTTATATTTTGTTAATCAAGTACGTTTTCAATACAATTGGAATGGGAATTAACCTATGCCTATCTCCTACGTGGCGAGTTACACACATGCGAGACTTAGCTTGCCACCCAACGTAACGCCAATGGCAAACTACACGCAACGTCGCCACTCTATTTATGACTTTATTAATAAGATACATCTTATAAAAAAATCCAAGAACACCTTTATTTTGATTATATTTCTTTTGTACAATGAAATTGCTTGAGTTGCTTAATATTAATATGCCACTGCATTATACCTGCTAATTTGTCTATTATTATATAATTGTTACAATACCAAATTATTATAAGCACATCTAGTACTATTTGTTTCTGGAATTCCTTCTAAATACATTTGATACTAATTGATTAAAATTCAGGAATCTTTCTTGCCAAATATGGTACTAATTAATGAATCAATTAATTTAGAGATCGATGTATAAACTGCGTATTTTAATTAATTAATCATTGCTATCACCTGATCATCGGAATAAGACAGGGCTTGAATAAAATTTGCAATAATTCGTAGAGTATGCCGCAAGGAGACGATTTAGATAAATTTGTGTAGGTGTATTTTACGTAAAAAGTAGCTGTAAAATGATTTTATTGTAGTATACATTTTGTAGCGTAAATTATTTTTTTTTTGTTATATGTACGTAAAAATATACTAAGATTTTATTTTTTTACTTGATATCTACTCGCTATTCATATACATATATACGTAATATTTTTATTTTGTTTAATTAGTTTTTCGACGGGATGTTTCGTATTGCTAATACTGATCATTGTTAGTGAAACGTGTGGTAATTGGAACGCTTACTATCTAGTTAAGGGTATTAAAATTTTGTGTTATTAAGGATTTTGGTTGTGATATGTATAGTTGGAAAGAGGAAACATCATTTTTAAGATAATGAAGTTAAGTTATTGATTTAATACATTGACTACTATAAAATTAAAATTTTCCATATGGATTAGCTAAGTGGTAATTGGTGATCTATCAATGTGTTAAGCAATTTGGAAGTTAAAATTGTATTCCACTAATAAGTTAAACAATTATACTATACTGTTCATAAAAAATATAAGGATTAAAAAATAAGGAATTATATTCACAATTTTGTAATTTTTGTTTGCTCTTGAAAATGGCAGAGGCTAACCTCTAGACCCATTAATGTTACCTATAATTAGAGATAAGGGCAACATATTTTGTTCCGCACATTTGCTGAATTGCCGGAAAAAAATGTGTTTTCTCCTATCTCTAGTTATAACTAAATCTAGCTAAGATATAATCCTATTATTTTCTGAAAGAAATAGTTTTGTCGTTGTAAGTAAGAGCAAGCTACAAAGTTGTAAACATGAATATTATTTTTACCCATTTGTAAATATTTATTAACATATTTTTTTACGAACGGTAAGACTGTCAGGAGATGGCCTAATTTATCAATAAAATACAATGGATTTTTTTTTTGAAAGAAATGATCTTGACAGTTTCTGGGTCAACACATGGACCTAAATCTGCGATCGAGAATTTTTTTGTAATGAGTTATTTCCCATTTATATACAGAATGTTCCAATAGGATATCAATAATTCTATAAAGTCTCGTATTATCGAATGCAAAGATTATTTTTATCATATAGCTTTAAATCACACGCTTTTGTGTTTGTAATTAAATGAACAGAATAATCTGTACTAATGTTTGTAAATCATAACTATCTGTAACTATGTCAGAAATGCTATTGGTTGTACTATTATACCGAGTGTTTCACAAATATGTAGAGAATGTTGGATATTAGAACTTTTTTCCAATAATTTTGATGTATATTTAACTATCGTGAGCAGGGCGAGGTATTGCGCTCTCTACGCAGATGGCTACTCATTCCATCTGCTGACAGTGGCGCTCGATCATGGGCTTGAGAAAATGAATCATCCAATTTCGCATCACGCCTCGGCTTAATTTTGAGATAATATTATCTCAAATGGTTAACTGTTATCTCAAAATTAAAAAATAGAAATTAATGCTTAATAACTGTTGGGACATTCTCTATATTTAACAATTTTTATATATAGATATACTAGATCTTCGTTAATTATATTTATCATGCGTATAGGTTTTTTGTTAATCAGGTCAAAGTGTCTTTCAGTAATTTACCGTATTATATTTTTAATAAGTGATAGCTTAAGTATCATTTACATACACTATTCCGTATCAATCGAAACACCTAGTCTCCCATGTCCTGGACAATTAATCAATCAAAAGACAGTAGGGTACCCACCTGAGACATGGATTTTACTATATTGTATTCTGTACTATGAATTAATTCTTTTTTCTACTTTTGTCTATTATTTAAGGCTTTATTTTTTTTTCACATTTAGCTACTTTTTAGGAGGTAGATGTTTGCATAATAGAAAATTGTATACCTGGCTAGTGGATTTCCCTACATGGGGGTCATAAACCTACATGAACTACTTTTTTTTTATTTTCATTTCTTGCTCGTACGATTACTCAACAAATGTATATATACATGCCCTTCTAGATCTTCAGACATATCCTAAAAGCGGGATCTGACACATTCACACAGACGCTTCCGTTTAAGTAAGGAGAAATATACAAAAAGAAACTTTTTTTATATAACGTACTAACAATATTCTACTTATTGTATTACTAGTTGCTTCTTTTTTAAAAATACGTATTATCACTTATCATAAAATCGTCGTTACATTTAGACTATTCATTCAGTTGTGATCAACACACAAAAATGAATTATAACATAGTAGAAAGCTCTAAATTTCAAAATCAAGGAAAAACTATGATGAATTTAAACAAGAGAAAATGAGTCACTTATCTATGCTCTAAAATCTAAATATTATATAGAACCTTTCGAACAGTATTATAATTTAGGTTAGTAAATAAAAGAAAACGTAAAAGAGAGGTAAAATCGGTTTTATTCAATTTGTATTACGAACAATTTATGTTTCCTTTACTTTATTTCGACATTCCTAATGTTAGCGCCCATTTTATTGTTAATTCTTTTCATCATGTTCATCTTATGTTTAATCCAACATCCTTTGTATATGTATTGTATATATATTTATGAATTTACGTTGAAACTTCAGTCATATTTGCGTTAGCCTATAATACTTTTCATTTTATTCAATTGAAGTATAAGTCACTGGTTGAGGACAATTCTGTTAAAATGTACTGAAATTTATCTATAATAAATGAAATTAATTGTTAATTCTGGTGTTTTATTTTATTTTATTGACTTAGATTATAAAAATAAAACGAAGTACTTATTGTCTTCAAAATATTTCAAGCTTGTGCATTCTTTAAATTTACATGTTTTACTTGTTTTAAATTCGCCAATTTCTTAGTGTAAAAGTTGTTTTACACACAAGATCTCTGAGTCGTGTAAATGGCAACATTATTCAGAATAGTAGAGGCGCGCCCAAAAAAACATATATTTATGTTTTCCAATGGGACACCTGTATTTTTGAATAACCCGTTTCCTAATTTCAAATATGTAAGATATTTAAAATAATAATTAGTTACTTGATTAAATCAATAGAAAATAGATTAAAAAAACAGACATACTAATCAAAAGCTTATCCTCTACTTAATTTAAATTTAAAGGGAGTACTCAAAGTGACCTCCATAGTTGTCCATACACAATTAATATCGTTTATTTAAGCTTTGGGTAGCATTAGAAATGCAATTATTTTTTTCGTTTAAATTATCAATTTTATTCAGAATTTTCTCTCTGGTAATGGTATTAATGCTTGCATTGAAATCGAAAATCACTTTTTTTAGGAACTCTTGCAGCAAACAATCTACTGGTAATAAATCGAGACTTGAGTGGCCATTGAATTGGCATTACCGATCCAAATGAGATATTGATTGTTTAAAATTTTAAATACGCTTGAACTGCTAGAACATTATACGGCGATGTTCTACCTTGCTGCTAAACAGAGGGTGCTGGTGATGGCGTAAATGGAAGGTTAAATATATGCTTCGATACCTTATCGAATGTAACGTATATACTCGAAAGCCTTATAATGCAACTCCGCAGTCGTAGCACACCAACCGCATCTTGTCTTTTAAAAATATATATATCTATTAAGAAAATATGTTTTGTTGGCCGCGCTTTCTACATATATCAAATTTTTATTTGGAGAGGTAAAACACTACTGTTTTTATTTGAACACATGCACTTACTGCAAAAGCAACGAAAATAAGTACTGGTCAAAATAAAGCAAAAATCCTGCACATTACTGGCACCTTAATGCATACGAATATGATTTCTATTGCTGGAACAACCAACTTAAATCATTCGTGAAAAAGCAATTTTTTAGAAAGATTTTGAAGTCAGTAAATAGTAGCCAAAATTAATATAATCCACCGTACAAACTACTCCAGAGATTAAATTAACTTGGGGATTGGACTAAAATAAATATACTAACATTTTATTTTTAATTACATGAGGTTTAGGCTGCATCCGTGCGGACAATGCTGCTCTTAATTTTTTCTAATTTTATGCAGATTCAGGTGTTTTCCAGAGTTGTATCTGTTGTGGTCTTTATGTGTTACAATTCTTTCAAACAATTTCATGGAATGACCAATTCATAAAACGGTAGATAATGGACAGTTAACAATTTGTTATAAAAGTAGATAAAAATTGTTCTATTACGCTTAGGAATTTGTGCATTTAATACAAATGGGTTTACACTTGCACATACAGATCCGGCAAATGAAACATGCGCCATCTATAACCCGAGCGTGGAATAATAAAGACGAGACTCCCTATTATGTAGAATTTCGTATGAGAATGTTGCGCATTTAGTCACTTTGTTTTTATTTAGCTAACATAGTTGATTCGACTATATTAGCCATGCAGTAAAGTAAAGAATAATGGCACACAAAGAATTGCATTGTCCCGTACAACTTTCATCCTGGCATGTATATTAATTGTGCAGAAATTTGGCCAAATCTGTATGTAGAAAATATGAACAAAATAGTTAAGATGAAATTTTAATTCCAACAAAAAATATATACAAAGCCCACTAGTACCTTGAGCGGTTTACTTACATGCTGAAATTAGGTGAGGATATTTGTATAATCTTAATATCGCAAATAGTGTGTGGATAGTATCGGCGGGTGCAAAGTATTCTAATCCACAATTCTCGCGCGTGGTGTCTCGATACACGTTTCGCGAAGCAATGGCCCATTTAACAGCCTCTTGTTATATTCATATTATTTTTCGACTTATGAAAACCTTCCATTTATACATAGATTATTCTTCGCCCAAATAACGACGTTATATGCCTCTCGTATTCAGTTTTTATTGGAATTTTTTTATGAATAGTACTTGAGGCAGTTGAAGGTAGATAGAAATAAACATAAACGTATATTGCCATATTAAAGTTTATTTATAATAAATACAGATCAATTACACTAATAATACTTAGGAAGAGGCAATATAATTTGCATTAATTAAATAAAAACAACAATGGAACATAAAAGAAATATAATTCAATAATTTTAAATGTATAATGTATACTATATATCCAAAAAAGTCCGCTATAAATTCTATTGATTATAATCAGTAAGTCTTTGACTATTAATGTTAACATTACGTAGGTAGCTCAAATATAAAATCCATTCCTCCAGAGACTTGAAATTTTGCTCGTTCGACGATTCTGGTACGTATGTAATGTGTATGTATAAATAATTCCTATTCAGAAATCAGAATTTACTTTTGAAAAATAACATTTTAACGTCGAAATAAGATTGTAAATGTTATAGTATATCATACAACATAGAATATATTTATATTTTTAGGAAAATTTAAATTACGCGCTGAACATTCTAAAATCCTATTGGCGCTTATTCGACAAATCATATGAATTTAGCGTTGTAACCAATCGGAATGATACAAGTTAATAGGGACCAGCCAATGAGATTGTTAGAAGTGAGCGCGTTATTTAAACATTTTATAGGAATTCGATCGCAAATTTAGAAGAGTATATGAGAACCGCTTCGTATAGCTCGTTGAACGTAAAAGACATAGCAATGCAAAATCAACTTTGTCTTAAAATGTAAAAAAATAAAGAATACCTATGTATAAGCGAAAAATAATACAATGTACATTAAAATCACAGTCAGAATTTTCAACTTATAAATTAAAAAATATATGTATCCTTAATATTTTTGGGTGGTAAAGTTATTATAATAGTAATTGCTGCGCGGTAAGTGAATAGAGAACATCAACGAATTAAAGTACTAAAACTTTGCGGCGCCGTCTCAGGATGGAATCAGCGGCGCTCTAGTTCTACTGCACGATCTCTTCGGTATCGATGAAGGCGATGGGGTTGATGATGTTGTTGATGTTGCCGACGCAGCTGACGGTGACATACTGCCGTTGGGCCGTTGCGGTGAAGATTGCTCACCCAATTTTTTCAATATTCTGCTGGTCGGTGGTTTTAAGGAGTTCGAAGGATGAGGAGATTTTTCGATCGATGACGGTAGACGAGATCTTCTAGTAGGTGCTTCACTCGCACTGCAAGCATCAAATTAACATTATTATATTTTAATCTGAGCAAATTATACATCTTAATATCATAATAATAAAACTACACGCTTGCTTTTTACAAAATCATAATATTCAATTATGTAAATTTTTTTTGAACAATAGTGAAGAATTAAAATCTTACTTTTGACTGGATGTTCAATGTTTATAGATGAAACGGCAAGACAATACAATATTGCCAGTAGACAATTGCTCGGAAATTGAAACTTTTACATTGTCGAAATTCATTACATGTAAGGTATTGGTGTTAATGGCCAGAGTACTAGTTTGTCTGTTTAGATTGTAATCACTACGGTATTAAGCAATTTTTATGTTATCCCTTCTTATAGTCCCAATAATTGCATCTGTGAGTTCGGTTAAGTCTGGTAATTTGGAATTTGAAATATTTAAGGTACAGCAATAGGATGTTTCATGTTCAAAAAATGTAAGGGTTTTCTTTATGAAAAGATGGATCAGAAAATTTCATTACCCTATTCTTCATAGCTTTAATTAAAATTTGAACATAATATTTATTATCAGACGACAAATAACTAGTACCTATCAAAAATCAACTTAAACGATTCGATCTGTGGTAAAATCACAAGTTTATTTACGGGCCAATTTTAATACAGTAGATCTGTTAAGGTCGCAGTAATCAAAGGCATCCGTGTCGTGGTCCGACTATAATGGCCCAATTATCACCAATAATTTGTAAAATTAAGTTTAAAGGTATTTTAGTGTTAAAATAAGACACTCCATCAATGGAAACTACGACTTGATTAAGGAGTTGAAAAGTTTGAAACAAGTGAAATGAATTATCTCTAGTAATTGTTTAAGTTACATCATCCTTTGTCACAAAACAGGTTGCAGTATTAGTTACTCAAGATCTAAAAACATTCCTCTCCCAATATCAGTAAGTAATCTATTAATGAATGTGCTTGTTACCCATTTATTACCCATTAATACCATCACATGGGGCTTCTTCGGATGAGGGAAAGGAGGTAGGCAACAGTTAGCATGGTAATTCAACGTGTAATCCACGTCACATGAGAAACTAATTGAGCGGGAAGCGGTTGATCATGGTAACCCAGCATGTGAACTATGGCAGAGGTGAAAATCAACTGTTGCCTACCACCTTTTCTTCTCGTAAAAAGCCCAATATGACTGTGGACGAAACCTCGAATTTTCGGTTAACCATGACACGGTCCGTACCTGGGACGCACTTAGTTTTTGTTAAGGAAATTTGTTTCATCACAGGGTTTTTTCAGTAAAGCTCCTGCTAAGTAAGTTTTAATAACATTTACGAGATGTCTTTAGCTCTAAGCTGGAGAACAAAAAGAGTTCTGCATCAATCGTTGTAGTGACACACTTCACAAAATACAATAAAATAAAGCGTATGTAACATTAAGAGTATTTTCGTTTAACATCAGCAAGGAAGATTCGACTTAGCGTTGCACCTCAGATCCACAGCCTTACAACTGGTGACCGCCAGAAAAATGAAACTCTCGCGCACAGATTCTCTTCAGTTTTAATTGACTTTGGCCGTAGAAGCCTGCGTTATTAATTTAAAGTGAAATATTGGTTGAGATTTGAAGGTATTTTTTTTTAACTTTTGTCGTCAACCAACCACATGTAAAGCGTTTTATGCTCTTTTGCACAGTATATGTATTGCATATATTATCTCCTCACTCTTCTCCTGTTCCGCCAGAAATAAGACGACCGTGGAAAACGCAGCACGAGAAATGCAGCGTTTCTTTTTCTAATGTTTTGGAATTGTTAGCGTGCATCGCACTAAGCAAACGCTGATATGCTTGTAAAACATTTGAATTAGCGAGCCAAAAACGTTGCGTTTCTCGCGCAGCGTGTCTACGTGGTTGTCTTTTTTCAGTGTAGCGCTTCTGTTGTAGAAATTTGAAACAACCCCGTTGACGTTCCATTTACAAGGCGATATTGCGCTTTGATGTTTAAAGTTGTTCCGTCATTTGTCACGCGACCATGCATTAAATTAAGAATCGGCACAAGTAATTTGAAAGCCTGAAAAATTGGTAGTACAATGATACAATTGTTAATTTATTTTCGTTCGAACAGAGGCGCGGCATTTGGGAACAGGTACCATTAGTTGAATTAAAAATTGATCATTTTAAATACTGAATCTTTTTCAAATTAAATGCGAATGGACCGTTCCACAAATCTTACAAAAACGTGAGAAATAATAGCACATACTCAAAAACTAACTACGAAAAATTCGGAACTAAAATATTACGCGAAAGTAATGATACTTAACTACGATTTCCCCATAGGGCAGGCTCTTGGGTTATATACAGAAAAAGTTATCATTATATATTCGTAGTTAGTGTAGAAAGTGACATGATAGTATATGGGGTAAAGTAAGATATTCCATTGTGCCCCATAAAGCAGCAATTTACTAAAAATAAAACAAATATCAACGGGTACTTTTTCAGCTTTTTTCAGTCTTTTTAACCAAAATAAAGCCGTCCAATAAGATGGGATTCCGGTTGCATCGTTGAATAGGCGGATTAAAAATGGAAAAGGCGAAGAGCAACGGTATTTAGTGCTGAACAAGTAGATGCACTGGTAAGACACATAGTTTTCATGATGAATTATTTTTTGGACTTACGAAATTTGGCGTTTTAATAAGTAGAAATAAATTAAATCCTATAAACAAACGCGTTTGACGGAAGACGATTGGCTTTATTTATTTTTGAAGAGGCATCGTAATCTTTCATTAAGGATGCCGGAAAATGGTCAGCTGCTAGGGCAACCGTCTTTAATAAAGTATCTGTTGATACTGTTTTCACTTTTTTGGGTTTATCACAAGATAAATACGCTTTTCCTTCCAATCGAATTTACAATTGGGACGAGATTAGCATATGAGCAGCGCCAAATAAACTAACGAAAATTGTGTCCCCCAGAGGTAGAAAACAAGTAGGAAACTTTACTTCTAGAGAGGAACATTAGTTACTGTCGAGATTTGGGTAAGTGCTTTGGGCCGCTAAAAAATAATAACTGCAGCGATTTAGCTGTTGTGTGTGACTCGTACAAATCTCTAAATAAAGCTTCCATCAATACAGAGCAAATGCTTCTTTACATAAAATGGTGTCTTCGGCTGATATTTTCCCGTTACAGACAGTTGTACCCAAACAAATTAAAAGAGGCGGTAAACGTAGACGCGGGAAAACTGCCTATAGGAACTAAAAAAAAGCCAACGAAGACTTATTATTATTTTACTTTGCCCCACTTTCCCCTACGTGTAGCTTCAATTGCATAAAAAATCGAAGATCTGTGGAGATTCGGCTCGCATTTCATTTGAAAAAGATGGTACATAAAATCTTTATTGATTTCTAGATAATCCATAAGATTTACCTAGAAAGTACTTTTTGTGAATGTCTGTAAGCCGCACCGTTTAATACGCCGCATTCCATCATAAGCCGTAGTTTTAAAACATTTTTCTTTATAATGAGCCGCGGCTTATAATGGAAAAACTGGCTAATATTTAATGGTTCATAAATTACTCACTTTTCAGTAAAATGCGTTTTATCTGGACTAACTTAGGTAGTGAATTCCACAAAAATACGTTTTTGGCAGGAAATATTTTGTTGTAAATTATATTACTTATTAGATCTTCAATGAAGCCAATTGTTGACGTACACAAGGTCTGTAAAGATTAAGTCAACAGTAAGTGATGAAGTTATCGAAGGAAAAACTGGCGGAAATTGTTTTTCTTTTAGGGAGAATATAACAAAAATTTCTTACTTACTACACATTCCGGGAAGAAGTCCAAAGCCAGCAGTCTTTAGATGACTTTCGAAAAACTTCACAGTAATGGTTATTACCGGAAACCAATTCAATAGAAATGAAGAGAATCAGGTTTCTATCGCGTAGTAACTAAAAATTCTCTAATTAATACGCTAAACTCAAGTTGATAATACCTTTGGCAAGGACAACTTTTTTGCTATTGATCTCGTATTATCGTCTAATAAGTTGCCATTTACTTAAGAATTATCAACTTAATCATTTTTGATCGTACTGTATAAGCATAAGCTATAAAAACTTTAGAAAAACGCCGCTGTCTTCTTCGCATCTATACAATGCTATATTGCAAAAGAAACATCTCGTCTTAAAATATGTAATGATCATGTAAAAATCATATTTACTCATGTTACATATAAAGAAAACAAATCGGTTTTATTGCTATTGGCAATATTGATTGTAGAGTATTAGCCGTAACATCTATAAAAAGCCTGAAGCCTGATTACCGAATTAGAATCATAATTTACTTTGAAAGTAGTTTATCAGACTGTACCGATTTTACTTTGAGAAATTTCTTTTTTTCTGGGAAACGACAGGATACATCTTTATTTCTTTGAGATATTTAATTTGCTTACCCCAAATTGCTAAATAAGCAGCGTGAAACATTAAAGGAGCTATTACAAGTACTAGATTAAAAGGTGGCACATTTCAACATCATGGTTTATATTTTTCTGCATTCTCGTAGAATGTGGGGGAATAACTAACTTAATATTATCTGTATTTACAAAATACAAAATCTATATATATACTTTTTCTATAATATATAAATAGAATGTTCTTTCTAGCACCTTCTCTTTAAAGCTAACTCTTTCGTAAGCGTGTGTATAGGATAATTTGAAAATTTCTAACTTGACGGAACTTTGCAACAACATTAAGAACTACGGCTACAAACGGTATAATTTATGTTTTTACCCACCGTTAGAAGATGGAAATGGTATTTTATTATTATCTACAAGTTAATTTAAAGGATCCATTTCAAGAAGTCAGCAATAGATAGAGGTAAAGCAACGAGGATATCTTTTTGTTCCGTATCAATTAGAAATTTTCAATTGGTCAACATAATCTAAACTAGATATTATTTTCATAGGCTCTCTAAACGTATTCTAAAGTTCAAACAATTCAAAAAATTCAGCTTAAAGTATCTATGATATCATTCAATCTACCACACAGCATTCTATCAACAGTTATCCATTTCCTTTCTATTAAATATCATTCTTTATAGTAGGCCATCACCAATTGCGCTATAATAGTAACAATTCGTACAAGAATAAAGGAGATTTATAAGGCACAATAGATTCACAGCACAAAGTACACACACTCCAAGCAAAAGGTCAGCAAAAAGTACCTTCCCGATCCTGAAACTGTTCCATCCGAGATATGCGATTAACAGTAGCAGCATAAAAAGGTTCAATAGACGTGTTAGCATGAAATGTAATGCCGGAATGATATTTCAAGGAAATCGGTTCAAACTATCGTTCTATAAGGTAAACTAGCTTTTCTGTTACCTGACTAAGGACGTCATGCTGCCTTCTGCAGGCGAGGTTTGTAATAGTGAAGGTCCTGCCGAGATTGGACGTGTCTGTAACAATATTAGTTGGTATTCAGACCCCTTTTTGGGAATATTTTAAAATTGGAAATCTTCATTTATCTAAAATGTAACCGCAATTGAAAGAAATGTTGTTATATGGAACGGTTACAAAGCGCTAGGATTATTACATACATAAGAGACTTCCAATAACTTTGAGTGTTTTATCAATTTTTCTACTCACTCTTTCAGTTTGTGTGGCGGCATTGCATGTTTCAGTGCTAATGGTTGAGGCTGGCGCAGATTTCGAGATGTAGTTCTCGTTAATCAGCTTGCTCATCTGTTCCTGCAACTCCTGAACGGTCTTCTCCCTATCCTCCACTTGGCCCTGCAGGAACAGAACCTGTCGCTTAAGATCTTCCAGTTCTAATCGGGAGTTGGTGCTGTCGTCCGTGTCCAGACTGTCCGTTTCGGAGCTAAGACCGTTGAAGAGCCCATTCTTATGCAAGTCAAATGGGTTGTGAGTTTCCGACTGAAAAATGCCAAAATACGTACGAGTTCATAAAATTGATTCGATGCAAAGCGAGGTAGGTAACGGTGAGTTTTCCGAGCGAAAAACAGATACTTACCCTCAACAATAAATCTTCATCCGCTTGCTATGTTGGACAAAATCATGCAAACAAAAAGAAACAAAACAAAAGAATTAACATGAAGCTGTATTACTGTACACCTAGAAAAGTATATATAAATTGGTGGCGGTTAATTTAGATTTTTGGGCGAATATACAAGTTAAAAGGACCAAAACGGAATTATTTTACTGATTCTATTGAAACATAGGTAAAGAAGAAGGAAATATTAATTTAATGTTATTTACAACGATATACTTTGGTTGAACTGTATTAGTGATATATGTTATAACAGATTCCCAGGAAATTTTTATATTATTTTTGGTGTTTGAGCGTAATTATATAGTTTTAGTCACAAAATAATATAAATGAATTGCAATCGGGACGTAGATAGATATTCCAACGCCTCTGATGAAGATATCGGCGCACTATCAGTGGCACACGCTGATTGTTTACCTCAAATTGTCTTCAATTTCTGTTAAATTCTGTACTTTGCATATGTATTTATTAGCGCCTTTCAAGACTAGATGTGACAACAGTACCCAGAAAATGTACGGATGTCCTTTTGTCCAATGCTTTTTTGGATACGTTTTCCATGTTAAAGCAAATTTTAGTTAAAGGCTAACAAACTTATTGGCATGTTAAATTAGAATCTATGATAACAGTGCGCTAAAAATAAAACATATTGCTGCGTTTGCAATTGTTAGTAATTGGTTGAGCAATTTTAAAAATAGTGATTATTTAAAGGAAACTAAACGAGTACAAACTGACAGATAAGCATTCAAAATTCAATACGAAAAGCGAATGATGTTTCCAACCGTAGTTACAAACTTAGAAATCCTAGTTACACGCCAATCATGGGAAAGAAATACACGCTAGGTTATGGTCAAACATAATTTTTTGTGATATTTCAGAGGTCGCCACACTCTGGTTTTCATACCCAAAGTTTCTGATAAATTAATGGTTTCAATATGTCGCATCTTCAAAAAGAACGAAAATTTGACAACATTTTAGTATTTGCAGGTTTGGATTCTCCGGTAAGGTGAACTATAGGTTTAAAATGAGAACCCTCGTACTTATTAAAAATGTATGCGATAAAAATCACGAATTCCCAACAACATGTGGGATAAACTCTTATTTCTAACATTTTTAACCCATTACAGTGATATACGATATGTATTTGCGCTTGAAGAGGCGAATCTGTAATAAAAAATCGCGATTGCTGTATCAAATTACAAAGTTCCTTCCCAGCCCCGCTGCTTATCAATAAAAGTAACCAGAACGGCCTAATTCGATATGTTCCATGAAAAGCTCATCAAGTTGTCCTTTAAATATTTATTTCGCAAAATATCTTAGCATTTAAGAGCTTTTTTTGACATGCGGTATGTACTTAATCTGTAGTAGGCGCTAAAATTTATTCCAAATGCGAAAAATATTATTTATTTTATGTAACTTAAGTGTTGGTACGGATTTAACAAAAATGTTTCGATGAAAACCTTAGCGTACACGTGTTGAATGCTACAAAAAAACTGCAAAAATGTTTTTTACAATTCAAGGAGTAAATTTTGTGGTACATGCATTGAAATGTATATTATTGGTGGTTAAATCCAATTTCAAAGGCATTGGAAAGTGTGGTAGTTGTACTATATTTTTATTCTAGAAGAATTCCTGTGATTATTACATAGCTTGTTTTCTTAAGTTTTCTCAAAAAATAGAGTTCTACCAACAGTTGAACATTATTTTAAATGTATAACCAGATACCCTTTCACATCTGACTAACCGCCACTTCTACGTATGTAAAACAATTTTAACGTGGCATTACAAAATCCATCATGCATGCAATTACCATATGCACAAGAAAGCAAAAAAAACATTAATCACGCACATCCTCGCTGTCCTTGACGTCGCAGCAGTACCACCTTTCGTGGCATCCTAGCGGGAATGTCGTTTGCTTTTTACCTACACGTATGTACATACGCATACATAGAGATTGCAGCAAATCCTCCTCACCTCATGTAAAACCCGTTTCAATTTCAAGAGCATGGTCTTCATCCCCATGACCTCCTGCACCATTGCGCTGTGACATGTTCGGTCCAGCTTGATGGAGTCGTCGGAGTCGTAGCCGCCTGCCGACGAGGCCAGAGTGACCCTGGACAGTCTGAGGGGGCTCTGGGAGACCGAGGAGCGCGAACGTACGTGAACCCGGCCACCTTCGATCGATCTCGGTGAATCCGGATTGGAATTCGGTGTGCCGCCGCGAGATCTTAAGAGTCTGGAAGTTCTGCTGACACTGAAGCAGAAAAGATGAATTTTAAAGATTTTAAATGTTAAATGGTGTTAATGTTTTCGAGTAACGGGAGGCCTGAACAATGCCTTATTGCAAAAAATTAGTCGGTTCCACATTATGCTCATCATATTAATGATTGATGTTAAACAATAAGTAATAAACTTATCGGCAATGTGTATTAGGATAGAACAATTGAAAATAGACCGCTAGTTAAATTTGTTTTCATATTAAATTATGTTTTTGCCTATCCTAGCAGAACTGAAACATTTTTTTCATTTGTTAATAGTATAGCTCACAACCGAATCTCATTTATTCTCATTAAACTAAAATATGCATGATTATTTGGATAATTAACGAATATTGATTAAAAAACTGTTTGTTACTAGGAAACAGCTGTACTCGCATATCTATTATATATTTATTGAGCTGATACTTTATATTATATTATTTGACTTTGTATGTACATACGTGGACTTCATTTGGAGATTACATTTTCCACTTTGTAAGTAATGATACCATATTTAGAAGCAAGAGAAAGTAAATTGAGAATGGTTTTTTTTTTTCAACAGAGTTTGTAAAATTGCTATTAATGTTGTAATTGTAAGAACAAAGAATTTCTTTAAAACTAACCTCCGTGCACAAGCAAACTATAATATGCATTTTTTTTAATTATACAAATTATTTTCGAAAAAAATATATATGTATGGGGGCTGACTATATACTCCGTTATATATTCTTTCCGAAATAATTTATATAAAAGTTGATACTGTGTAATAAACTTCAAATTATGTTCTACCGGCTGCACGACTGTTTATCATATTGCACTTGCCAAGTTTGTTTTCCAGCATTTACAAGAGCTAGATGTTCCGCACGTGTTTTTTTACAAGAACTCTAAAATCCGGTAGTTGCACAAAAATGAGTAAAAAGCGTGCAGTATGTTTCAAGCAAACGTGAGTGATGCCTCGCAAACGAGAACATGCACCTTATAAACAATTACCCCTTCGAACATGGTCGAATTGTTGGGCTACATGAAGGCGGTGGTAGTTTCCGGGAAATTGTAGACTTAATCGTAATAATTCAACTGTATTATAGTATTGGAACCTTTGCATTACAAATGAAGGTAATGCACGTAGAGCAGATTCAGGCGCACCCAGAAGGACCACCCTCTAAGAAGATTTTTTCTTTTGAAGCACTTGGTTGTGCAACATCAGTTTCAGACGGTAATAGCATAGTGGTGATAGAACGCTATCGGTAGAATACCATTACGGATGAATAGTGTGTACGGGGTTCCGCAGTTACCGGCCTTTATTGTGTTTACCTTTAACACCTGAGCGCTAGACGAACCTTAATTCCTTTTGTTCAATTGTCTTTCATTTACATGTTTATAAGTAGTATAAGCATTTTTGATACTAATAAACATTAATTTCCAATAATTCTTTTGTGGCACATTTTTAATTATGGCCAGTGTATTTATAAAAATTCAGCAGTTAAAAAAAGTGTTGCTCGTACACCAAGATACTCTTTCAGGCTATAGAGAGCTTCATTGAAATCTAAATTTTCGGGTTATCGGCTTTGCCTTGTTAGTCAGGGGGGATACTACACCCATCACCCCAAGGACAATGTTTTGAAAACACGTTTCACGTCAGGACGACTTTCACTAAATAGGCCATCGGCCCATGAATCTTATTTCATCAACTACTTGCAGAAAAATAACAGAGTTAAGTCTCATGTTTACAAGACAACTGTTTTATCATAGAAAACAAGAGAAAACGACAATGAATGAAGTAGGAAAGCAATTCAAGTGCAAAGGTTATCCCTGAAAGGGATATCATGTTGCCAACTTTTTCAATTATTGCATCGAACTAATCTTCTGAAGATGGATTCCATAATTTCTCATCAGCTCATTCTGACAAATCATTCTATTGGAAAGAAAAATACTAAAAATAGAACCCGATTATAATTAAAGTTATAGTTGGTGTTAATTTACTTTAATGTAATAGAGAAAATATCCATATACTATTGAATTTGTCTTTAAGGAGCCTACAAATTAATTCAATAAGTTAAAAGAATATTGTTGATGAACCCACAAACAGTCACAAATGAGTTAACGAACGGAATACCATAAAAATATGATAATTACACAATATTAATCGACCTATTTTTACATTTTTTAAGCAGGCACAAAAAGAATATCTTGGACGCTAATTCTTGAATTAATTTGAATTTAATTGATTTGAATTAATTTAAATTCCCAACGTTTCCATTCGGCCACCGGTTGAGAATGTGGATCATTCATATCCTCGAAACGGCCGTCCCGAATTATTTAATTAAACTTTTGTGGTACGGAGGTTACAGATACTTTTGTGTTGTTTCCGTAGTTATTATGGCAACGCATTTTGCAACAATTTTCTGTTTTCAGTAAAGATGTCTACTTTATATGATCTTGTTTTATAGTAAAATTTTTATGACTCGTTGAATGAAATTAGTTCTCATATTTATTAAATAAATACATAATGCAACATGATGTTAAACCTAAGGAGTGGTTAGAAATAAATATTGACAATATTAATAAGCATTTAACATCAAATATGTACTGACAAGATTCCTAGATAAACTCCTTAATCGTATTTGAGAACGGATTCTAACAATATGCTTTTATATACACGCTTTTTAAGCCTTCAATCAGAGTAGGGAAGATTATTTTTTTTAGCCGTTTACACGTCAGAGATAAAACATTATTCCATTTATCTGCGCGTTTCGAACCATCTGCTCAGTAATGTTATTAAAGGCAATCACCAATAACGCTCGCTTACAATCTATTACAAGTCAAAAATACCTAATGCTTTCATTAGACCGTGGCAACAGAGGTGAGGTTCGTGGACTGGTAGTGGCGCATGCAGCTTGACCATGGACTTCCTGTGGATCCTTTTTAAACTTTCTAAAACTATTTGGCGATGAACGCGGCGAATCTTTATCAACAGTTCGGGTTTTGTGAATAGCACCATTTTGCATCTTCAATGCGTTTTTAGTTTTATTTTTAATCGTAATTTTAGTTACATGGACGTTAAATAATTTTTAGACCAGTATTATTGCAAAAATTATCGAATCGTTTTAGAAAAATAGTCTTTAGTATTCATTTTACATGATTCAAATTCAGAAATTAAATTATTTTTGGTGGTATTTTTTAGGCACGTTTCAATCACATTTTTCTTCTGAAATAAAATAGAATTTCCGATTCCTTAAACTGGATTCCTCAAGTGGATTGGTGAGGTTAGATGCGCTGATCAATAACTTATTAGGGCGACAGCACAGTTGACCGTAGAAGTTATTCACATCTTCTATTTTTCTAGTAACAAATATTGCCGTAAACAAATACATTTCACTAAAATTATTTAATCTTTGATTTATCCCAAGGGGGAAAATTACTCTATTTTAGTTTTCGGTGCACGAATTTTGATCGTTTCAAGTTAACTGAAGGAGGCATGACCTAGTAGAGTATTATCCTCGCGCAGACTCCCTTTATGTGCCGATAGACCCTGTTCGATATGAATGGCCGGAACGCGGTGTCAGCATTTTATTAAATAATTTAATAATCCTATTCGCTTGAGATTAATTAATTATCTTAATGTGGTAAGAAAGTTATTTATTCATTTAATGTAGAGTGTGTCATGAATATAAACTAGTAGTTTCCGTAGCAAGTAGATATGAAGGATGTACGAACGAAACGATTATTATTTATAGAAAGCCACAATCTCTGTTGGAATATGTTACAAGTCTGCCATTCTATGTTAATATCTTCGGCGGAATTGATTTTTGCGTTTTGTTAATAAGGTTTTGTTTCTCTAGTATTCTTTCTGTTACTTTTGAAATGGGGCAATCACCGGTATTGCAAATTATAAATCGCACCAATTTGATCTTCATCGGAACCAGTATTTTCTCTTGAAAATATCACAGATAATAAAGTTCTTGTTTCAAGGAGAAGTATTACAAATTATAACATCACGTTTTTCCTCATATGTAAGACGTTCTGTCGGAATTTCTGAAAAGAACCATTCGAGCATTGCAAAAATCCGAAAACAAATGCCTATGGAACTAACTGACTTAAATTGACATGTCTCGCTTCCAGTTATACCGGAAATTGACACAAAAATATCTTGCATATAAAAAAGAATATGCAAATAAAAAAGAAAGTGTCGATTTCTAATATAATCGGAAGCGACAAAAATGTCAAGATATTTCAAGTTATACAATACCTTATCATTTGGAGCAAGTGAAAATATCCAAGATCAGTCATTGTATACATATTATTAAAATATGTTGATAATATTGCTTTGATTTCTCACAGCAAATAGTGAGAAACTAAGAAACTAAACACGCGATTTTGAAGGTGAAGAGAAATCAAAATGTTTAGTTTCTCAGGCTTAAATTACAGAAAATCCTCTATTTCTGCTCCTTCATAATACAAGAATATTCTCTACAATGTTATAATTGAATTTTAAAAAACGAGGAAGAATATATAGAACATTTTAGAGGCGCCGCTTTTAAAAAAGAGAGAATACATCTTCATACAGCGGTGTCAATACGTAAAATGACTTGTTTACGGCTGCCCTGTTTTTATGAACATTGAATCCATTGGAAGAGGAACTCCTTTGTATAACCTTCAACCTTATTTTAAAAAATGGTTATGGACGAGATGGTGTGATGGACCTCGTAGTATTTAGGCAAAAAGAGCCTCTTTATTTCTATAATGGGTAGCCTTCTAAGCAGTGATCTAACCCACTGCGCTAAAATAAAACAAGACGTTACACAGAGGAATCGCCCTAAAGGAAAGAAGGTGCAGCCATCCTTCACTCAGCGTAGCCCTTCTAATTGACTCTAGTGCAGTCGTCGTCTTCAGTTTGGCAACCTTTGATGGCAGTTTGGCAGGTCTCTGATTAGTCTCCTATCTAACCTATTATACCTAAAAATCCATAAATTGTCTACCTCCTTTGCCACCATCACAACTACGAAATATTAAATCCACACATTCTTCAGTGTACTTAACAACCGTTCTGCTATACGGAATTACTCCAATCATCTCATAATACAAATTATAATGCTTTTTAAAAGTTTGTTTGTTCCGCAATAAATCGATAGTAAGAGAATTGGTAATTAATAATTCTGCCACATAACAAATGTTAATGCAGATAAATTAAGGAATTTTAAAGATTAAATAGGTTGTAATTTCTCCTTAAAAGTAATTTAATCTGTCCCCTAATTTTACTTCCGTTGCTAATTGTATTTTATGATTATACTGAGGCAAAATCTTCCAGAATATTTTAGCGATTTGGTATGACTACAACCTATTAAATGTCTAATTCTCCGATATATTGAAGTTCATCCGCAGTGGCAGTGATATGGAAAACTAAATAATTGCGTTATGTTCTTACGAGTGAAGATACACAAAGTAATTAGAGGAACTTGTTTACGTTTCAATAACTCTTTAAGCTGTACAGATATCTTATAGAGCTTTTCTTTAAAACTTTCATTTTGTTCAAATAAATTTATAAAAACAATTTCATATTATTCTTGACGTAACAATACCAATTCAAGGAAACTATTAAGAACTAAGTTGAATGAAAAAAATCTTATTAGCTCGCAGATTATATGGGGGGAGTTCGATAACTATCCGGTGCCGGCAAAAGATGGCGCTATTAGAATTGAAATAACCCTATTTTTTATATTTATAAAAAACCTTTGCTAAGAGTCATGTAAAGTCTTAAGCAGATATGTTGGTTAGTTTAAGAATGTCATCCATTTAAAGTGAACAACTTTTGTGATTTAACAACAATGGAGAACGTCGAATATAGAGCAGCGATTAAATATTTATTTATTTTTAAAGAAAAAAACGAATGTTGAGATAAAAGTGAGATAACATTTTTGGCGTCTATTCGTAACTGTTGAAACATGGATTCATCACAGCACACAGAGGCCGGTATTTTGGGATGTTCGCGATATAATCTACGTCGGTTACCTTGAAAAGGGCAAAACGACTAATGGCGAGTATTATGCCAACTTACTGAATCGTTTTAACAAAGCTCTGAAAGAAAAACGTTCGCAATTGACGAGGAAAAGTCTGTTTCATCAAGACAATGCACGCGTGCACACTTGTATTATCCCCATGGAAAAATTCCATGAGTACGGATACGAAACGCTACCGTATCCACCACATTCGTCAGATTTAGCCCCCAGCAATTATCTCCTATTTCTTAATATGAAAAAATGGCTCAACGGGAAAAGATTTAGCTCAAACGACGAAATTATTGCAGAAACAAGCACCTGTTTTGCAGCGTTGGAGAAATTGAATTTTTTAGATGGGATACAAAAGAGAAAAGCGTTGGAGTAGGTGTATCGACCTCAAAGGAGACTATGTTAAAAAATAAAACGAATTTTATACATAAAAATGCTTTTTGGCCAAGGCCAGGCATTTATCGAATTACCCTCGTAACTTAGACGATAAAAAAAAAACTCAAAAAAATAGTGAGCATTATACGTATTTGTATATTTTAAATGATATTTTTCTGAAAATCTTGGCAAATGAAATACATCTACATAGCACGAAATAATAAAGAGGAAGTCTGAATGAATGACTCACTTAAATTGCCTTGAGGTGTTGGTGTATAATAATATAATAACTAACAACAAAGAATATTTTTACCACTAATACATAAAATCTCATGTTACGTAATTAAGACCAAGAAACAAACTCAGAGAATTATGATCATTGACTGGTTAATTAATGACTGACACTTATAAAAGCACTTCTAAAGTGCGTAAAATTAGAAACGAAATATAAGGCAACAGAAATAGCTCTTTATGAGTTTACTGTCTTGGAGATCTAAGATACTCATTACGCGCCAGTACCAAAACATGACGCCTCTATTTTCATCCTCTCGAAAAACAAATTAATTTTGTAACCTTATATAAAAATAAAGTTAATTATATCAACATTTTAATTACCTAATTATCTTTTAATGTTTTTATTAATTACCTACATAAAACGCTTCTTCCATATTCCGTATATACCGCATTTAGAAAAAAAAAACATCTTGTACATACTGATGTAGGTACCTACATAAATTGTATAAAACCTGACGGGTTTACTTGTTAATATGAAGCTTTTTAAGATGTTGATGTCATTGACCTAGAAACATTTACTACACGGGCAGTTACGGGTCCATCATCAGCAACCATTCGTCTAAATAAAGCGGATGCTCTTTCGAAAATTATTCTAACCGATTCGTCCGAGTAATGGAACTAGTACTACAGGAAATTCAAATTAGACACAATTCAGAAAATCTATGCCGGATATCTCCGGCGTAGACAGGCTCTTAAAATATGATATTTAGTCGCCACTCAAGGTTTTAATGAAGCTCGTAGAATATTAAATAGCGTATTAGTTAACTTGAGATTTGAGTAGAAGTCAAATATTGTTGCATCGGTATAATAATTTGAGTAATTAAGTAACGTCTAGATTTGATATTAAGTTTTATAGCAAATATAACCTTGATAGAACAATTATGTTTGAATAACTGTACAGGGCGTCTCATATCTGCTTTCCCACATATTTACTAATGGAATTAAAAAGCGCAAGATATCAAATAATAGTAATAAAAAAAAATTGAATATGTTCTAATGAGGACGTTAGCAACAAAAAAGGTAAAATATTTAAACATAAAACAATGAACACACAAAAAAATCGAATCAAGACTTCAGTAATGTATTCAAAATTATTGGTTTTGCACAATTAAATCTACATTTTCATCAAAATTGGCAAAAAGCATTACAGCATTCTGGATTCATAGTATTTTTGAAAAATATTTTGTGCGCTCGAAACCGGCTGGCGTTGACTCGCCCAAGGTAGAAGCCATCACGAGACAGTGAAGTATGAACTAAGCCTGCAGAAACGAGTTGCGCTACACGAAATTAGCAGAGACTAGGCAGACGCGTGTTTATTCGTCTCATGAAAAAGGGTTCGTGTTGCCTACTGGTTTCCCCAAAAAATCGACAAAACACGAGTCTGCCTAGTCTCTTCGTGAAGTGCATGGAAAGCGTACTCGTTTCCCAGGCTTAGTATGAACTCAGCTTAACAGTACTAAGAGATGGGAAATGTGGAATTAAAACTAAACGTGTTCAAGGTTTGGACTATGTCATGGTAGGAGAAGGAAAGATGGTAGGCCACAATTAGCTTGGTAACTCAACGTATAAGCCATGCTAGGGGCGAAACCAACTGAGCGGAAAGCAATTGATCACGGTAACTCAGCATATGAACCATGCCAAAGGCGAAGATCGAAAACAAGGACATTCTTAGGATAGGTAATAGCGGGAAGACTTACGAAATAGTGAGCACTTAATAATATCTGATGTCGTTAGATGATGTTCAGCAATAACCAAATTCGAGCTGTGTTCTCCCTTTGTACCCTCGCAGTTGATTTTGGCCTCTGGCATGTTTTACATGCTGAATTACCTGACCAATTGCTTCTTACTCAATTAGTTTTCCCTCTCGCGTGGTTGGTAGCCTAGCACCTCTCCTTTTCCTGAAGAAGCCCCGTATGATTGTGGGCGAAACGTCGAGTTCGATTACCTGCCATGATACGATCCAAACCCGTAACACGTTTAGTTTCAATTGACTCTGGCCGTGGAAGCCTAAGTTATTAAACGTGGAATTGTTGGAAATTTCAACTACTACATAATTTGATATAGAGAAGCGCAAGAGTTTTAGGATTAAGTAAAATAACAAAAGATCAAACAAAAATAGGGAAACTTTTAAAATTTGCATATTATAACAACTAAGGTAATGGAAATGAATTGGACAACACGATGTAAAGATTTTATCATTGAAATCGATACAACCGATCGGTAGCTACAATTAATTTTGGAATGCAATAGTGCAATTTTCAAGTATAATAGAGACGTCGCAATGCAGAGTAGAGAAGTTGAAGTTCAGCGCCAGTGATACACCGCGAAAGGCTAATCCATTAAACATCGTCGATCGTTGTTATGTGTTAACCACAACGTAGACAGAAACCAATTAATGACTCAATCCTTGCGTGTAATTCGATAAATCCGTGGCCTATCAGTATGCGTGCTTTTTTTGAATGGCAGAACTTTTGACGCCTCCGAAAATAGAAACTAACGCGTCGCCGCCGCGATTGTCGTATTTATTTCCACGGCCATGGGAGATAAAATGATGCCAAGTTCAACGTCGCTCAAAGTGCAGATGCAAACAACCAAGAGTCTGTTACGTAATTAAAACACATGTTACCGACGTGTAACAAGGACAATTAGAGTAAATTAGCGCATAAATTCGTGGAAGGTGAAATGTGAAAGTATTAGGGTGAGGCGATAGCATCATTGCCGATCAATAAAAAAGTTATTATTAAAATAACCGTCATACTATCGCACAACATATGTATAGGTAAAGATTTTTCAGGATGCTAGATAAATATACTTAGGAAAATGCGTCTGATAGCCGTCTTTGCGACGACGACGCTTTTGGCTTGACGTCTGAGATGAGAACATGTTTTTTAACAAATCGTGATGTGGGTTTGGAATAGATTCCAGAAAAATGCAAACTTGTTACTTTACGTATGGGTATAAAAATTACCTGAGCAGGGAGCGGTTGTGAAAGTGTAAACTTTAAAATGCAAGCAATGAAACAATGATTTCATATATTTGCATTATATCTGCTACGCTTTTAATTTACCACTTCTAATGTACACTGCCGTTCAGTGAAGTTCGGTCATACAATAAAAATCTATTATATCACACTGTATACGATTATTAATACATAAAATTAGAAAAATATTAAGCATATACTCTTTTCTAAGGGATTAAAGCCATAAATTATTATGTAAAGTAGAAATATTGCGACAACCACAATGAAGTCCCTTTTATTATCATTCCAAGAATTTCTCGGAAGTACCGATCTTTTGAAACGGGTCGTTTGGGGATTATTAGCGAACAATACATTTAGGAAATATACCGCAGTATCATTCTTGTTTATTTATCACAGGCGTAAAGATATCAATTTGCTTCATCTTACTGTTAAACGTGTGTTGGTGTGCATCTGTCGTTTTTACGCGAAAGTTTTAAGAAAATTTACTTCAAAATGGCACGTGGCAAGCCTACCAGTGTAGAAAAACGTTCACGCATTATTACGCTGTTTGAAGAAGGATATTCGGGGCGACAAATTGCTGAAAAAATAAATATGAGAAGTTCAACAGTAAATGACATCATAAAGCGATATCAGACAACTGGAACTATAGAAAATCGTGTTCGTCCCGGAGCATCTAGGAAAACAACAAAAGCTGAAGATTTGAGAATTGTATTATTAAGCAAACGCAATAGAAAATTAACAACGCCACAAATAGCAGCCGAAGTCAATCGCGGCCGTGAAGAACAAGTTTCGGCGAGTACGGTAAAACGTCGACTTCAACAAGCGGACCTTCATGGACGCATTGCCATTCGAAAACCCTTATTACGTCGAGGCAACAGAGCAAAACGGCTGCAGTGGGCCCGTTCTCATCTAGATTGGTCGTTAGATGATTGAAAACACCTGCTTTGGAGTGACGAATCAAAGTTTGAGGTTTTTGGGCAAAATCGACGAGTTTATGTCCGAAGATCTAAAACCGAAAAGTGATCCCGAACTGCATTGTGCCTACAGTGAAGCAAGGGCGTAGTTCTGTGTCAGTGTGGGGATGTTTCTCCTTTGCGGGGACGGGAGATTTATGCAGAGTGCAGGGTGTAATCAGGAAGGAAAATTATTTTGCAATACTCCAGAATCATGCAGTGCCATCAGGATTGCGCATAATAGGCCGTAACTTTACATTCATGCATGACAACGACCCAAAAAACAGCGTTAGTGTGTAAGAACTATCTAAAGGAGCAAGAAGAACAGCACACTCTGAAAGTAATGACATGGCCCCCACAAAGCCCAGATTTGAACCCTATAGAGTTGTTGTGGGATGAACTGCACAGGAGGATCCGAAAAATATACCCAACTTCACAAGAACATTTACGGAATATTCTGCAACATGAATGAATTAATATTCCACAATCCATTTTAACAAACCTTATCGAAAGAATGCCTAGAATAGTTCGAGCGGTGATTAACAGCAAAGGAGGTTTTTTCGATGAAAAAAAAAATAATGTTCAGTATGTTATATTAGGCCAGAATAACTTTTTATTTATTTATTTTTGTCTTTTTTACCTGTACATACAATAAAATTGCATTTTGTTTTTAGTTTCGTTTGTTTCTGTAACCTTTTCATGTTTTTTACTAACCGACCGAACTTCTCTGAACGGCAGTGTACATCGTCTTTGCCGACCATAAACGAGGAGTCTTAATAAATTTTCAAATTAGAAATATTTCAAATATAATTAGATGAGTGCCAAATAATCTCAACTAATGAATAAGTTTCTATTTGCCTCACATTATTAGGTTATCACTAATCGACTTGTCATACTAAGAATATCCTGCTGCTATTTTAATTTCTGATATGAAGACTTGCAGCTTCAAACAAACTTAGAATTTCCAAATATTATACATATCAAACGGATATATCAATAACACTGAATATATTTGCAATAAATATGCCAGTCAGATATAATGCATTCTATATCTCTCGTAAAAAGGTTATCCGTAGCTTCATCTATATTTCATGCTCCGCGACAATGAGTAACGGGTTTTGGCTAACTATTACCGCACTTGAGAAAATAAGACAATAAGAGAGAAACCTTAGAAGTGACAGTTCACTAGTTTGTGCGAAAATAGATAATATATGAATGCAGTGAGAGATAAATGCGAAATTATTACGACATACATCACCCGGTCGAAACTCTATGTGAAACAATTACGTAAACCAATAGAATAATCCCAATATGGAAGCGGTAGTAAAACATGTAAACGTTGTTACGTTTTATGTGACTGTATTAAGAAGATGATCTTTTGAGTGATTTTAACTAAATGAATTTTGAGATATACAAGTTAATTTACCGTGACAGAGTCGACACAATTTTACATGTTTATGAGTTCTTATCTTATCTTACAGTAATCGATACTGCTGTGTTCCTTTTAATAAATATTTTTATATACAATTCAGCAATCGCATCCACTTTGTTTTAGTCACAAAACAGATTGAGATAGGTACAATGAAATATCAGTCACTAAAAGAAATCCAAAACATTGTAGCTAGACATACATATTTTAGATTCAGTTATATTGGATCTTTCACTAAAGTACAGTTAAATACGGAATTGAAGGAGACAAATTTCTTATGGTAGCAATTATTTGAAAGTAATGCACGCAACTAAGTTTTTTGTTACTCATGACTCCTTTAAAATCTAATTCCTTAGGTAAGATTTTATGAAATTTAATACTAAATTCGGTTATTCTTCTTGGCGATATGAATTTAGAATTATATTGCGGTTTACTTTTGCAAATTGCACAAGGTTATCGATATAAGAGAATGGACGTTTAACCATGTCCTTCAGTGTATGAGTCACAACTAAAATAATTACACGATATGATTTGAAACATTAAGTGTTGGAATTAGCAAATGCCTGCGTTTTAAAATTTCTATTTGATGACATTCGAATATCTCTCACTTTAGAAGATAGTATGTAAGACTTAAAGTTTTGAAGTTCAATATTATCATCTTTACCAGAGTACCTCATTAAAAATGGACGCACATTCCGATAGCCAAACTATCAACTTCAGCAGTAATAGTGAATTGTGGTGAGTGTAATTCCGTCACTCGCTACGACTTAAATAGATCTATTCTAATAATTTTTGGGACGTTTAAAAAAATCGCTGTAATCTGATACCTATGCTTACTATAAATTTTTCATTTATTTTCAGAAGAAAATTTTGAGTAACGTTTTTATATATTTTTTTTAACCATTTTATTGTAGCAAGCAGTAGCATAAAAACCTGCTTTAACGCACTTTAACTTATTCGTCTTTAACAATAAATATGTCAGGTAATGTCCCAAAAATGAGAAACTATTTTTTATACTATGAGTATGCCTCGTGCGCAGCTTGTGTTTCTTGTCGTCGCTAACAACTTTATGGAAGCGTTCGAATAATTTCACAATCTTAAGACGACCAAAGTGTTGGTATAGGTACGTTGATGATACTTTTGTCCCTCTGGTCCTAGGCATGCGAGTCCTTAAACAATTTCCTACCGTTTGTAAATTCCAAACATGATCGCATGCGCTTCACCATGGAGGTCGAATCGGTCCATTGCCTTCCTTCGCGGTGTTATCAATTTTCTTATTCAAAGAATCTGAATCCCAATTCCTCAATAATTGAATCATATTATCGAAACTCTGATCCGCAATAATTACTCTTCTCATGAAACCCTAATTTCCGTAAGCAGGTTCATCTACTCTGCATTAACAAGATTCTTCTCAGGAACAATCATATGGGAGCCTCTAGTGTGTACTACATTCCAGGTTCGTATGGTAGTGTGTATATCGGTGTAATAAAGCGATCAGTCAGCAACGTGTAGCCGGGTTCATGTTAGCTAAGGACAGACTGGAAACTGGCCACCAAACTGAATTTAACTCTATCCGCATTTTGTCTCGCAACCCTCACTATTATAATAGAAGAACCCATGAATCTACAGAGATCCTCAAACATCTTAACAATTTACATACAATTTCTTTGTAAATCGCGAGAATGTCTACCGTATGTGGAAATTCTAACTGGTGAAAACTTCTAGTAACCACCAGGCTTCCTTGCATTGACTAAAGAGTCCTATATAGAGTAACATAGGCGTCGATTTCCGGCAAATCGGAAGTGACATTTTGATAAAAATATTTTACTTTAGCAGATTCGATTGGACAGATAATAGCCCCAGACTATTTAATATGGACAAATAGTAGAAAATCATAAACCTTCAATGAACAATTACGTGAAATATCCTGTATATTCAAGCCTTAAGAATCCTACTTATGCTTACATTAAAATTTCACATCTTGTTAGAATTCATGGTATAAATTTCCGTTTCATCTAATCTATGTATCATTTCCTCGTACTCTCGCTTATTCGCGTTTGCAAAAAGGTTACGCATAAGTATGTATTTCCTTGGAATCCTCCAATTGCACCATCAATTATTAGATAATTATCGTTATTATGTATATAAGAAAGAACAATATTTCCGATTGTATGTTAAAAAAAGTAAAAGTGTGGAATTGCTATTGTATTTACTACTAGGTCCTTGACATATTTCGATCGACGTAAAAGCTGGTAAAAGCAACAGAACCTCTGATATTCATATGCATAACCTTTGCTCGAATTCACCGCGATTGTTTGGTCTTTTTTTATAGGTTTAAATTAATGAAATCTATATAATATTGACCTATGTCTACGACGGAAGTTAAATTATTAGTTGGGAACGTAATTTGTTGTAAGATACTGTTTTGAAATTCCACGATAGTTGTGATCAAGTAATGGGTAATTTATTTATGTTACAGTTTGACTGTATGTTTCTTGTACACCAGCTATAATTACGAAACGGTGTATACGTAGTACTATTTTTGACGTGAATGCGAATTTCAAACTTGCTTTCGCCGCGCTGCTTAATGAAGTAGCTTCATCTTAAAGATTCAAAACACTCCAAGTACTTGGAATCGAAGCAACTATGTGTTAAACAAGTTTAAATTTCTAATTATGAAACCGCTTATTTCTGCAATGGAAAAAAAATTACGTGTTACTGATATGCGATTTATTATATTTACTTCGTTGTCTACTTCGACGTGTTAGATGGAATTATGGAAACAATTTGATACAAACTTATTTATACCAACGATAAATTCAGTAAAAATGATCTTGGAAGATAATCTTTAGTAACAAGGAGTGAAGAGTTATTGCGATTTACCATTTTTATCACAATTGTTTGCCCTCGATGCAAGGCGAGTTTAGTTTTTCTCACTTACGCATTTGCGCACATTTAGCCAGTATGTTAGATAAATATCTACAACAACAGAACGAACGCAAAAATATTCTGCCATAAATTACGAACACAAACATACGATCAATAAAAAATCTTTAGATAACATACCAGGTGAAGTGGACTAAAATTTTTTTTATTATTTAATGTCCCTCACTTTTGATTTTTAAATGGAACAGCCAGTATTTTTTTTTGCATTTTTCGAATCAGCAGATTATTCTACGCATGATGATATACCATCTTGTTGTATTAGTCTAAACGAAAGTATCAGTGATTTTTAATAATATCGACTTGTATACACATGGATTAAAAAATTAACATTCTTTTGATCTACGGAAAATACAGAAAGAACTGTCATGAAGCCCGTGAATTATATGCCACCGTTCACAACTTCAGTTTCAGTCCAAGTGAACGTATCCAGAGAATCGGCAAAAAAAAATTATAAAACATTAAATTTATACCAACATCTGTGCAATAAATAAATACAAAGAAGATAACAATGTCATAAACGAAATGTACGTTATTGGTTGAGAAATAACATAAGAATTGACTTGTGCTCTTTCAAGAATATACATACATACATATTTCCGTTTATAACAGTACATTTTTATGTCTTTGTGATGGGAAGAGATACACATGCATAATTATGCACACTGTTAACCTTACAGTGAACATATTAGGTCTACTAGACCCATATATGTATTAAATTTTCGATAGCCATTTACTGACGTATTCACTGTAGGCTTATAACAAAGATGCTGAAAGTTAACTTTATTGTGGATGATAAACATCACACAAAACGATTTTTTTTGGGAATTGGGATCACCTTATTATTAACTGCACAGCTACGAGAAAGAGAAAATGTTGGTGTCAGAAATACTGGTATCTGAAAATCTCTGTATTCGCTCATACCCCGAGGTTTCATTGTAGGCCCAAAACCCACTTTGGGGTCAGATAAAAATTATTTACTTTTTGTACTACTGTTACTAGTTGTCACATATCATCTGTTGTTTTAACTTAACTAAGCTGACCTTAAAATTATCGCAGCTACTTTTTTGTTCAAAAACTCTTTCCTATATAATCTAAGGTAGAATATAAGCACAAATTTGCTATTTGATCTTGCTTGATATGCAACTTTTTGCTTAAAGGAAATCACAAGGAAGATGTTATTTCAATCATTTACTTTTAAAAATATTGCGTAAATAATGCGAGCTTGTATTTAGTAAAAAAAAAATGCTCTACTTACTTCCAGCAACATGCTGTATATCGATTCATTTAAATAATTCATGCTAAAATTGTCTAAAAAAATCACAAAGCACTTACTTTCATAAAGCAAGGAATATCTGTATGCTAGAAATACTAACTTTATATTGATCTATTCAGAAAGTGATTTGTAATTGAAGAGGTGAGTTGGATTTAACATCTGAGCAATTGAAAGCTTCTTTTGCCTCTGTGGGTCGTAGGAAATCGAATTTTATTTCAGTGTACGCTTTCTGGAGCATCTTATTTAGAATTATTAAGACATCAAACCAAAGATGATGTGGTTAATCTACCACTATAACTTCATCGAAACGTTTATTTGAGGCTATTTCGATATAATATACATTTACTTTTTTCAAAATTCATTATTAATTTGCTAACCTTTATCCATTTTTGAATATTGACAGATAAGTAGCTCATGAAAATTTTTACTAGTCGTTATAAAACTTACGTCATTTACATAGAAAATTATGTGCTTACATTAACATTCCTGGCCGATTCGGAAAATCAATGATAAAGATCAAGGAAGTTATCGAACTAAGAACAGACTCCTGTGGAATACGCCAACCCGTACACATCTGTTCTTAGACGTACTTCTATCTTGTAATAATCTGCACCCGCTGCGCTAAGCATGACGTGAATTAGCAACACAACATACACCGATTTAGTTTATTCAAACAGAATCGAATGGGTTAATCCTACCCAAAAGCCTAAAAGCACAAGTTCGAGTCAAGGGCTTAATTATAATAGATTAAAGAAGTAAAACAAAGCGATAACCATAGATTTATTAACATAAAATCCGGCTTGATTGTGGAACAATATTTGAAATTTGCATTAGGTTTGATTCACATAATTTCATAAACTTTGAAGAAAGATGACAGGATCTTGATTGGTCGGTAGTTATCATAATTGTTACAATAGTCATTTTTATATATAGGTGTAATTCGTGCATGCTTGTGTTCAGATGGAAAAATGCCACTTGAAAAAGATAAATTAATTAAATAGATTAAGAATGAAGCAATATGTGACTGTGAAATATTACTATTATTATAACCATTATTAATAATGAAATTACACTACCACCTAACCATTGTATACAGACGCGTTTCGCCGTATAACGGCTCATTAGTGCCCATCTGTGGCGAGTGGTAGCTAATCGACTAATATGTTCTATTTATGTGGAATACACGTAAACGTTTATGGATGAGAGTATCTAATTAAAGATACCTTAATCGCGTAATTTGTCGAAATGTTTGCAAGCACCTCTACGATTGCCACTAAAGATTCCTGGTATCGCGATCTGTGAGATCGAGAAAAAAGGAATGTGAGGCTGATTCGATATATAAGCAATCAACATCATTAGAATGACGGGATGCCATAAGTATGTCAGGTAGTGGTGAGAAATGGTTATTAAAATCATTACATAATTCAGTATTGAAGGATACAATGTTATAGAATGCATTGCTTGATGTAATTATTATGTCTTCTGTTAATTAATGACTAAACAGCTCTGGACCGAAATTTCAGAAGATCTTAAAGTTTCATTATATAACAACCGACTCTCAAATATATCTTAGAATCTAGCTTAATATTGTTAATAAAAATACAATAGATAGTTGTAGTAACGGGCCTATTAATTTAAAATATGTTCGCCTACGAAACACTTCCGGTTGAACCGGAGGTGGTTACCAACTTTCTTATTTTAAATAATAATCGATCGTACACATTGCACGCAAATAATTTGTATTAGGACATCTTACCCCCAAAGATAACAACTTTCGAGATATTTGCCATTATGTCGAGTATTTGCACGGTGCTCATGGAGATTAAATATTTGAGAAAGTCATAATTATATAACAATAATACCATTTATTGCCCAACGATAGGCCTAATTACAGGGCAATCAAATTTAAATGTAAATACATACAGTAAATGGAATGTAAGGAAACAAGAAAAAGAAAAAAACTAAATTATGAATTGAATAAAAAAAATTCATTATAAAATAAATCTGCGTTACGGCACATAGCAACTAACGGGGAATTTTGGAGTAGGTTGGTACGAGGAAGAAGCAATGCAAATGTGGAATGAGATGAAGATTAAAGTATTTACTTTTGTGGAACGAAATGGAAGGTACCACACAATAACGATAACAGCAAGTTACTAAATTTTATACAGGTGTTTATAAACTGTATGTATGTAAATATATTCAAATTAAAAAACTATTTTTTTTTTCAAATGCACCGTAGTATCACTAACTACACTATCGAATTGGAAAGGAAATTCAACGTCGATTCATAGTAGGGGTTGATATACCCATTTTTAATGGTGTATATTTACGATTCTTGCTTTAAATTGCATACATTGTGTAAATATTTTGCAATAGTGTGCCATGAAATTAAGTAATATTATGCTAACCGAATATCTAGCATCAATAACTGTTAAGTAGTTGATAAACAGCGCTGCTGGAAACGTTTCGTAGGTTAAAATATTTTAAATATTATGAAATAAGCTTATAAACATAAAGCGGGTCAAAAATGCGAATAACAACGTGCCGAAAGTGACAATAGACCCAACGCCTCTACCTCTTTCTATCTTGATTACGAGTTAAAGTGATTTAGATCACTTAACAATGCACTCAAAGTTTTCCATATTTTTTTTCCGAAAGAAGTGGCCCTCGAGCTTTTCAGTAGCCTGAAAATTAATACAAGAAGAAGATAAATACGTTTCATAGAAACTTTTAGAAAAACATTTGCCACAGCAAACAAAAAGGTGCGCGTATCGACGACTTATTTTTTCTGAACAAATGACCAACTAAATTAAACACACCCGTGACACTTTACTGGATTATACGTTTGCCAATGCTTTCCTTAAGATTTACTTCTATCAAGAACATATATCTCTTTCAACGTTATTCATTTTGAAAAGCGAACAAAAACAAGAAAAAAAATAGGATCATCCTCTTGAAATGAACTAAATTGAGTGTAAAATTTAGGACGGCAGTATTCTAGATAATTTTGCTAAAATATTACTTCCTTCTTTCCTCGAGGTATTTTGACAATGTATTTATTCATTTACCTTTAGATGTTTTCGAGCAACAAGGAAGTTCCTGTCAATTAACCTTAGTGAAAGCAATTTCTAAAAGATATTACCGCATCTTCTAACGTCCACAATTATTAACAAAAAAAATCTATTAAAGAACAGAACACCAATGGTGTGATCAAGTGAGAGTGTCGAATTGTATAAAGGAGCGTAGTCTTTCCTAGAAAGAAATGCTTTTGGCGTTTTAGCTCATATAGCTTTTGAATTATATACGTATGTATATGGGGATATAAAACAAGATACGCTCGCACATTAACTTCATAATTCGTAATATATCGCATCATTTATCATAACGCGAGGTTTTAAAACAGCGAATAACAAATTACATAAATATTATTCGACGCTAATAAAAATATTTATATCCACCGATGACGATATTATTGAACCTTGTTACTTAGGAATTTGTAAACTAAAATAAGCTTTCTCTAAAACGTACTTTACAATAATTCAGCCATTAAAGTATCTGTTGGGATACAAGGATATTTGAATAAAGAAAAAAACTAGAAATATTGTGGTTATTACCGTACCCATGAACGCCATTAACATTATTAGGACTAGCAGCAATAGGAATCTTTCGATTGATCGGTTTTTCCTCATCAAATTTCTCTTTCATACTCTTCACTTTAATTGTCGACATTTATTTAGTCATCCACATATCTCCGTCAGCATATGTTTTAGGTATATTTGTAAACAATTAAAACGAAGCGTTTCGGAACAAATTAGCGAAGTTCGTGGTGGTGAGCGGCGAATCCGCCAATGAGCGGGATCACACTGCAGTTCGGATACTTCGAATTAATGAGTCATACGCGGCAGGCACACCGGGCGACCGAGCAGACCGCTACACAATCGCACATAAACTGAACTAACCCACCTGTCCGACGGTTTCCTAGAGTGTATAGTTTTGCTCGCGGAGACTTATCATGACGAGAAGTATAAATCGAGATGTGTGTACCGCCATACACGCCACTGAGTAGCGAACGCGCTGAAATGGATTAATGTTGCACTCTTTGCGATAAAAGACGGTGACTCACATTGTACAATAACGTATGAAAATACACGCTAAAATATTGATAACTGATGGGATAGCATCCTAGACTATACAAATTTTTAATACGAGCTGTAAGCTACTCTAAGCTCTTATATGTCGGAATGAAATAATTCTACATTATTTTATTAATGTATTCGCAATTTGAACATATATGTTTATTAAGAAATTCTTACATGTAAGGATCCATAAAAAGATTTTAAACTGTAATGAATAATTGTATAAAAAAAGAACAACTAAATGCTGGAATGCAAAAGCATATTAGCATAACTAACAAATCTAGTAACTCGTCAGGTTTTCTTTTTGACTTGATGACGAGTTGGCATACTTTTGTTGGCAAGCTTGTTGCAAAATTCAGGAGTAACATGTCGCAGATTTATCTTAATTTGGCTCTTAAACCAGCAATTGTTCTTTGAGGATCGTTCGTTAAGTATTTTTTCATTTCATGCCATACATTTTCGATTACATTTACGTCTGGGCAATTTGCGAGAGCTACTTCTTTGCAGTATTCATTTTATCCTTATTCCGATTGACCCAAACTAGTGGCAGTTATATAATTCCACATCATTTTGGAAATTCCTTTATTTTTCACTCGTTTTCGATTATCTCTTGCACAAACGTTAAAATTATCACTGAATCTTTTTGAAACATTTTCTTCCAAAGTGTAATTTGTTTTTGATTTTACCCAAATCAACAGGGTCCGTTCCTGAACAGCAATTAATAGAAACTTGTTCAGGATTTTGAATCTCTTTGAATTATTTGTATATTATCTAATTTTCTAGAGTTAACAATTAGAATGCGTTCCCAAAGTAATACTGAGAAACCTCAGTATTACTCGAGCCTGCGTTAACGAAAGAACATGAATATGCTCTACACAATTAATAGAAAAGTTTCCCTCGCATGTCAACTAGAGATGTTTTTCAGATTGTTTTGTTCTAGACGTCAATCGGAAGAATAAATCTAGCAACAAATAGGGAACGAAATATATTGTCAAAAATAACTTTCCTTTTTTTTATTCTTTTCATCTATTCCTGTAAGGTCAACCAAATTGTTTACAATAGTTTGAATCTGAACTTCAAACAATACAACTGTTATCGCTAAGAAATTCCTAGGTCGTACATGGTAATATAATGCAGACCATGGGGTTACCTTCTCTACAATTGCACTTTCTTGCATCACCATCAGGGTAGAGTACCATAAATTGTCGGCGAAATTGTCTCACCGGTACTGCATTATTTCAAATATGATAGTAACAAATTACTACTTATGGCAAAAGCATAAAGCAACGTGTGTTTTGCAGATATTTAACTAAATTTAAATATTTTAAGGAAGCTTACATAAAGTGTTCAGCCTTCTTTTTATAACAAAAACTATTCTAGTGAATAACAGCAAATTAAAGATTCAAAGTTGTACAAATTTTTACACTCAAGAAAAACAGATTTTTCGGCGTGTGGTGTTTGTTGGCAATGAAAATTCTTACATCGTCTGCGCTACATGATTCAACAGCACGATGTGCGTTTCAGAATAAGTCGAGTTTCAATTGAAATTAGTATAATATAGTAGTACAAAAAACATTTATTATTATATCAAGCAATTCATGTTGTAAGTACCATTAGGGGATTGTAATGATAAGTTAATCATTTCGCAGATTTTTACAATGAACCTAAGAAAAAAAAAGAAAAATATTCTGAAGATGACAAATATACACTTGTGCAAGTGTAAGATGTAATTTCACTTTATCCAATCCAATAAGTCGTTAAAACCAAGATTCCAAATTTGTAATATTATCGCAGCTGTACAAGAAGACTAGTCTTACGTACAGACAAAAAGTGACGAAGGAAAAATGTCAATTCCTGCAAAATTAGCTCAAATAGATTTACTAAATGTCGCATTTTTTAATAGTGGCAATACCAGTTAGGGATATAAGTTTTGGCCACCAAATCGTGTAGTTCCTGACAAAATTATATATTATATAAGTTATATATATTAAGCAATTTTTCTTAATATTTATTTCCTAGTTGCATTGAATTTTCATTAAATATTTAACTCCTCGTGGTCAAAATCATAAATACGTCTTAAAATGTAAGTTGATATTAACGGATCTATTAAAATGAAATAAGCATTTGATTGTTAAACAAACACACTGCTAAACAAATAGTAATATAAAGTCATGTACATAATATATAAGACCATAGATAATAATAGCAAGGCAGCAGGCCAATGTAATATTTAGGGCACTAAATGCTATCATAGTAGTATGTGTACTGATTATCTTAATTTGATAGATTGCTATCTATTGTATACTGGTTAAGTGTGGGCGTTCTCGTTATCAAATTTAATCAGACTTTAGCGATCCGATTTAACAAGTTAATCATGATTATCTGCCGTGGATGCAGATTTTTAAGATTTATCTGAATACAATGATGAAGAGCTTATTAATCTTACAATATATGAACATATACGAGATATTTCACGAAACTCGTTAGTTAGAAGTTTATGAATGGAATTCTAACATTTTCGAATACTACTACAAAGACGTTGCCAAACAACACGTTCTTTCAAGTAAATATGAATGAATGCTATGCCACTTATTGCATGGCATACTATTGTAAAACATTAATTTTAATACATTATATGCAGTTTAAATAATAGTAGCTTTAGTAAAAAAAAGTAATCTTTTCAGTTTGAAAATATCTGTATTTGGAAACAGTTTATGAACATCCTGCACAAAATTTAATAACGATAACGATGAGACGTGGTACGCACAACCTTCCAGTTCGCTCCACAAAAGTAAATACCTTAATCTTCATTACATTCTTAAGTATTTCACTTCGACAAATGATAAAATTTCAATTATCTCTAACACATTTGACTTTAAGGGTAAGGTGCCGTACTTGATGCGATATATAGAATAGATTAAGAGAAATTTCACAGGAATTCGCAAAACAACTGCAAGAAACATATTTTATTTTACGAATGCCCGAAACTGAAGAAGAAAGAAATATGCAAATGAATTTTTACAATCTTTCACAAGATTTTATTCTTGCAAAATGGCCTGGTTCTAGTTAAGATAGCCATATTCTTTAAAACTGTAAAGATAGATTTAAGCGGAGGAAATTTATATATGTATTGCTAGGAGATAAGTTATGTATTGATTATCCAATATATATAATAATTAATAATATAGAGATTAACACATCAGTGGACACGATGAAGGTCTCTTATTGAAGCCCAAAACGAAGAAAGGATAGTATCAAATGAAATGCCAGAACATAATGCGTTATTGCTTCGTTATTTCCCTTTTTTCACAAAACTAGGAAGACTGAAACTCTTAATATTTTAGCACAATCTTTAATATTTGATCGGAAACGTCATATGATTATTTAGTTGTTTATTATTTTGAAGTTTTCAGTGATGTAATGCAGTTCACAATCGCCACTTTTAATTTTCCTTTCCTTTTCGATTTTCATTCCTCATAACTATCATAACAAATCTATCGTATTATATACAACAAAGTTTGCTGTGCAATATAGACGACTTGAAAAAAGAGTAACGTACGTAAAATGTTAATCAAGATTAAAGTAACCCAAGTGGCCCGAACCTAATTAACTAGGTTCTCTATTAACTATTTTTAAAATACATACAATGCATTGCAGCTTTATTCCAAAAAATAATACATTCATCAAAAGTCACAGATATTCCAAACTGTGTTATTAATTATTGGCAGAGAAATCAGAAGATTCAATTTTAATTTACCAATAATCGTATCTCCTGATAAAAAAAAAATCCAGATAATCAGGATATGTAAATGGTTGGAAAGCTTTTTGTGTAATTAATAACGCGATAGAACTGCTGATTCTGTCGCTCTTCTTTTGTTACAACATAAATCATGAGAAGCTAATTACAGATAATTAATTTCAAATTGAAAATCTCGAATTGAAATTGTCCGATTAGTTTTGTACTCGTTTGTACAAACGAAGGAGGTTTAAAACGAAGCTTTGCGAAACGCCACACTCCTTCAACTTATAACCCAATGCAAAGAGGACCATGTGGGACGATATGAGGTTATACACCTCCAGGACTGCGGTGTACACATCTGCATTACTCCTATCGAGATTGAAAAAGAACAACGATGGTATTGTATGCAATTTCTTTTGTGTGCAATTGAAACGAATGCGTGCACGAATCATTAAGCACGCATTCAACAACTAATTAGTTAGAAAAGGTATTTTTTAATTTAAGAAACAATAACTATATATCAATTAGCGTGTAAAAAATGAACGTGCAAGGCGTTAAAATAATAGTAGTTATTTCTGGAATCAATGAAGATCTTTGTA
>LR737391.1:872148-1000681 GCA_902655005.2 Marronus borbonicus | reverse complement strand
GTAGATACAATGCTGTGTTTTAGTTACCACTGCAACTTAATGCCTGGATCTTGTTAGCTCGACCAATGATGAACAAAGTGATTTGAGGTTTAGGTTAGTGGGCATGGCTAGCTATTAGTGAATATATCGTTTCAATGGTTTGCATTTGATGTTAAGATGTAATTTACAAAATCTTAAACAGTAGTAGTGTTTGCTTTTCTCTCAATTTAGTTTTCTATTGAGGTTTGATTAAGTACATTTCAACGTAGCGTATTAATAATAATTGGAATTGCCCAATATACTTAAGCAGTAATGAAAGTTAATATTTGCTTATAGTTCTTTACTTCTCTTCTTTTCTTGTTTTAAAATTGTGCTAGATATACAGGTTATTCACGTCATTCGATGCGCATTACGGCTAAATTATTTGATTTTGATAAAGTTTCTTGGAGTGTATAGGTGCCTATTAGAGGTACATTTTGAAATTATTTTCGTGCTCCAAAAATACAAAACATAATATCTGCAAAATTGCTTACTTGCATCATGTATTTATGCTGAAAGATTTCCTAAAAGTGATCATCCAAATAAGGCCGTTTGCGAAAAGCTTAATGACTAAATTTAAACAAACTAGGAATATTCAGTTTAAAAAGGCCCACCAAAGGAAGACCTGTAATAAAAAACGATGAAAGCAAATTTGCAGTAATTGAAAATCCCCACATAGGTTCAGACCAAACTGCATAAAATATCGACATTAGCCAAGTAAACGTCTCAAGGATTCTTTGAAAACATAGTTACCATTTTCATAAAATCCAGTTCTGCCATAAATTTTCTGAAAGCGATTTTGAGAAGCGAGAACCTCGTTAATATTATTTTACTTAATGATGAATGCACGTTTCACAACGATGAATTTGTTAATTGAAATAATTTTCGGTATTATTCTAATTCCAACGTAAATCGATTAAGAATAATAGTACTCCACAGACGGTTAGTGGATGTGTAGAGTGGTCGATATTTAGTTGGTCCTTATTTTTTCGAAGAACATTTAAATGGAATTTTTTGATAAATCAATTTCCATTCTTATTACAAAAAATTCCTCTGGACATAAGAAGAACAATATGGCTACAAGTGGATGGAGTCTCAGCACATTTTCATCGTGGGGTGAAAGAATTTTTTAAATGTCCATTTCTAAAACCGATGAATTGGAAGAAACGGACCTCAGAATTGGCCCGCAAGATGACACGACATAACTTCACTGGATTTTCTTTCTCTATCCACTTCAAAAATAATTACCAAGATCAAATAATTTAGCCGTAACTCTGGCGTCGAATAACTTGAATAACCCTGCATATAGAGTCTCTTGCGAGGAACTAAATCGATATGTGAAAAAGCACACATTGGAAAATTCTGAAAACTTAATAATAAACTATAACCTGCGCGTATTATTGAACTGAAATATTTTCAATAATAGCAGCTGTTAACCTTCTTATTTTGAACAGAACATCCTATGTATTATTACATTTTTGAATTCCTAGTTTAATTCTAAGGTTTGATGAAACAACAATGTTGCTATTTCTAACCTTATTTGAAACATTTGTATTTTTTGAAAATCTTGGAAAATTTAAATTTTACAGTATTGTTGACTGTATTTGAAGCCGAATTAATTTTCCGAAATCATTATACGGCGTTTCCAAAAACTACGGTTAAACTAAATGCAAAAAGTGCCGAAACTTTTTTTTAACACAACTACCTATTTTTCTCATTCTTTTCGCTCTCAACGATGAGAATTACGCCAGCTAAACGGACCATTTCTTGTAAATTAGGTTTATTGCTCCAGATAATGTTGTCAAAAGTAATTCGTGCTTTAGAGATCATATTAAAGTAAACGATCCGACGTTTTCTAAATTGTGTATTATTCGTTTAACTGTGCTTGGTGACGATTTCTGTTTTTGTACATACAGAGCGGCAAAGGTAACTCATGTCCTTGATATTGCTTTATTCATTCTAATTAATAAACAAATTTATATAACCTTCGTTCGCAAAATTTAAACGTACGGGTTTTGTTTACAATTGAAAACTATATTTGAAACATAGTTTAAATAAACCTTAAAATCGAATAAGGAATTCAAATAGGTAGTAATATATAGGGCGTTAAATTTAAAATAACAAAGTTGGCAGCTACTTCCGGTATAACCGGAATGGTCAGATTACTTAAAATATTTTAGTTCAATAGCACATGTTGGTTTTCGTATATCGAATAGGTAAATGCTCTGAACTGATTTAACAATGGGTTACAATTTCAGTTTGAGTTGTTTTTGAACTAATCTCATGGTATACACGTTTCTTAAAGCCCACTTGAAACTATTAAATTCAATAGTAATTTATTATCAATGTTTTCACTTTAAAACACAAGACAGCAAAAACGAATTATTTGTTATAAAAATATATAATGAAATACGACTTTCACCAACTCTCGTAACAAGCAATTAGTCTATCAAGAATTGAATTGATTCGCATTAATTAGACCAAAAGAAGTAACAATTATCAGGTTATTGTTAATTTAGCATTAGGAAAACACCTAGGACATATTTTTAAGCAATTAGAAATCTGTAAACAGGTATATGGTATATATCACATATATTTTTCTTTGGGAATGTTTAGATTTTACTTACAAATAATTTGGACGCCAGACAAGAATTCGAACTAGTTTATCGACGTAGACTTCCATTTCCTTGATTTAAGTAAATTTCCCGAGAAATTACAGCACTTTCGCGATAACATAATGATTGGCCCGAACAAAGGGAATATAGCGAAAAATTTCCGAAAACTCTAAAACGCGCTACGTTAAATTTCCATTTACTTCTGTTTATACAAAAAATACGTCTTGCAAACATAAACAAAGACTCCCCCTACCACTCCTCAATGTTCTATTAAATAGGCCAATAAGATAGTGTTAAAAATGAAATACTACAATGAACATATCGCGACCAAAGTGGTTCTATGCTCTAGAAATCCATGTAATTATGTTTAGCGAAAACTGCAGATCATACAAAGCAAGAAAAGAAATCCGTTAGAAAAAATAGGATGTTGCGTAAGATGTTATTAGCATAACACTACGTCAGCAGGTGAATGAATATAATATCATTTAAGGTGTTCTGATGTCTGTTTAGATATTATCCATCTAAAAATGATATAAAGAAAGTAGCAAATAATGATTATGCAACGAATTAAAAAAAAAATCTCCGTTCAATACCGTTTAAGGCATGTACGACTCTATAAGTAAAAGTTAACGTGGCATTAAGAACATCTTTTGCAAAAGGTACAATTGTTTAAAAAAGGATCGAGTTATATAGTTAACGAGACCTCGAAGATTCAACTTAACTAATTGTAAAAGCACATTTGGCAAAAGATAATTTGTATTCAGTACCGGCTCATGGTATGAGGGTGGTCGGTCTTTTATCGTTCGAAAATGTAATGCACACAAAGTAATAAAACACGTTACTAACATCATAGATAGATCTACGAAAATTGCGATGGATTTCTTTATTTTTGTCTTTACTAGTTTTCCTCATTAATTCCGGCAAAGGACATCCATTTCCTTTCAGTTTTAGGTATTTCTCAGAAATCACGGATTAATACGTTAATCCCCGATAATTTTAATCTTGTGACTGTTGCTATTATTTGTATAAATTTAACACGCCCTAATATATTTAACACCAATTAGCTTAATTCAAAATTAAAAGAGTTCTGTAAAGCGGGGGTTTGCAATCGTGCAAGTTTGTAAAATCCTCGGCTCCTTTTCAGAAAACGCGGTCATACCGGGAAACCAGCCGCGTAAATGACCGCAAATATATTACATTTTACAGAGGATATAAATTATAATTTGAAAAAATATTTCAATTGAAATTCAAGGGCTTTAGATGAGATATATAACTTGGAAGTAATGTATTTTTAGGAATTCAGGAAATGAACATTATTTTATTATTCTTTACTATTGGAATTGAACATGCAAATTGAAAGGTCACTTTTTGCTTTCTTTAACTCGATAGCAAACCAATTTTCAAAAAGTTATATGTCTTAATATTTAAAAATCGAAAATTATGTGATACAAAAGTCTAGAATGCACGTTTCCCGAAAATAACTAATTTCAAATAGATTATTTGTATGTTTTCTATGAAAGAATGAGTTTGGAAAAACGAAATAGTTGTTGTTGCCTTGTTTCTAAAAAAATATCGAACTAGTCAGAGCCAATCGGTTGTCGTGAAATCGGCTAGAAAATAGTTTTGGATTTTTTTAGGCTTCTGCTAGTTTGTAATTTCTGTAGAAACAGGCCTTGTACAAGCTCTGAGAGGGACACCTATATACTGTTGTATAATGAAAAAAAAAATAATTGTCTAAAACTAAATATAAAAATAAAACATAAATACCTAAGACAAGACAAGACAATACTTTGGTAAGTTGATAGTTCATTAAAAAATTATTCAAAATTAAAATGCGAGGTATAGCATTAAAAATTATTACTTTTGTACATATTTAGCAAATAAAATATTAATTTGCTTTTCTGCTTTTACTATTCAAGTCAATTTGATCGTAGCCAGTAAACATAACATTATGTGTATCTTAGGAACTTAAAATATATGCAACCAAATATACTCGCGACAGTTGGATTTTGAACGAAGAGAAGCTACTAACTTGTAGATGAACATGTATAGGATTATATACAGAATCATGTACCGTGCCATTTGTCAATATTGATAAGGCCCTGTCACACTATCAATGATTTTGACGAACTAAACTGATTAAATTGTTTTGATGCCAGTTTGATTGAATCTTACTAGTTTTAAAGGTGTCTACATTTTTATTGGTCACTTTGATGCAGTCACAGTCTCGTCTGTGACTGGCAAATTATTGTAAATTTTAGTAAGATGTTTGGCTTCGCATAGCGTAGGCTATTGTCTACTATGAATAACCTATAAGGTAGGAACGTGTACCTTTAATAGAAGCAATGATATTGACTACATTTATACAAACCGCTAACGCTTTAATAACACTTACGTGTAACGAGCTGTATAATCGGGTACTAAGAATAATTTTGCTAAAAGGGTTTAGTAACATTGTCTCTATTAACTAAGATGGTATAAGCTATTAAAGGGTCGCGTAAACAGATCAGTTATACATTTATACGACTTACTAGGGTACTATTTACTGTGAGCATAAGTTACCAGAGTGGTTCAAGAAGTCCTTAGAAATTCTAAGAGATGACGTTCATAGTATCTAAAATGGTTTCTTTTTAGTAAGGATTATTAGTCACTAGACAGTTGTCAAAGTCTCACTTATATCCATCACATGGTTTCATTCTTATTGTTGATTTAAGCAAAGAATTTTTGTTTATGTAGACAAATGGAAAAAAGTGAGTTTCGAGCGGTGACCAAACACTTATGCTTAAAACGCTTAACATCGAAACAGGTCAAAGCTGAGTTGGATGAAGTTTATGGCACATCTACTCCTGTGTTAGCAACTGCTTACAATTAGCTAAATGAGTTTGAATGTGGCCGTTCATCCACAAAAGATGAACATCGTTTTGGATGCCCAGTGGAAGTGACTCCCCCGAAATAACAAAATCCACGATATGGTTTTGAATGATCAATGAATCAAAGTGTGCGAAGTAGTTGAAGCCACAGGTATATTGCAAGGTACATTGTTTTCAAATTTGCACGAAAAATTGGTATGAACAAAATCTCACCAAGATAGGTGCCGCGCTTATTCTCAGTGGAGAATAAACACGAGGCTGTTTTGACGCTTTTCCGCAGCAATTCTGACGAGTTTTGTTATGGACGAAACATGGAAACACTACTACACGCCTGAGGCAAAGGAACAGTGGGTGTTTAAAGGCGAACGGGGAAAGGTGATGGCTTTGTTTTTTTGGGATGGACGTGGAATTATCTACACCGTTTACTTGAAAAAATGACAAACAATAACTGGAAAATATTATGAGTCGTTATTGCACCGGTTGAGCGAAGAAATCGAGAAAAAACGTGCTCATTTGAAAAAGAAAAAGATCCTCTTCTATCAAGACAATGCACGGGTGCACACCTGAAGAGTTTCGATGGCCCCGTGTTTACCGGATTTGGCCCCCAGTGACTTCTTTCTATTTCCGAATTTGAAAAAATCGCTCAGCGGATGATTCACGTCGAACGAGGAAGTTATCGCCCAAACAGATGCCTATTTTGAGAACCTTCCGAAATCCTACTTTTGGGAGGGCTCAAAAAAACTGCAGAAAAGTGTATATAGTTAAATGGAGATTAGTAATACTTTGTTTCTCTATCTTCTTCTAAGGATTTATTGAACAATCCTCGTATTATTCTAATCTACTTATGAAATCTCCTTCACATTGGCACTCCACTTGCGTCGTTTTATTATTTTAGTCTTAAAAACATAAGTAAGCAGTACGAATCAACAATATTTATATGAGTCAGTGAACTTTTGAACAAGATGTTAGCAGTCTATATTAGTGTAGTACACCCCCTACGTCATTAAAATTAAAATCGATATTACTTACATCACGTCTACCGCTACATGTAAACACTAGCGCAAAATCCATGTAAAACCTACATTATTTTTTCGTGTACGCGTCAATAATATCAAAAATTTAATTCAGTCTCTGTACTTTTACGTTACGTTAGTGTACGTTATGACACAGTCGATTGTGTTAAACCGCAGAGCATTGTATCTGATTTTTGCCAGATAATCTTTTACTTACTGTTTAGGTAATGCTTTGTCCAGATTTCCAAATAGGCTTGACCATTCCCTCGATTCATTTTTTCCACATTCGATCATAATTTTGCCACTATCTTCACTTAGATATAAAGAACTCCTCTTATCAGATCTAAAAGAAAATGATCTAAAATCAATAAATAGTATTTTAATTTAAGAAATCATTACCTGTCGAATGTATCATCCACCCCACTGCCTTGACTGACGTCATAATCCATCATGAGGTCATCGGAAGCAATACTCTCGCATGTTGATAGTGTTTCCACTGAGTCGGTTCGGCTTAGAAAGGTGTTCCTATTCCTATTCAAAAGGGGACTTTGATCAAATGCAGGTAAGGCCTTCCTTTTCACTTTGGGAGTGGATTCGACGAGAGTATTATTTTCGGAATTCTGTTGAGTATTATCGTTATTGCAACCGGTCAAAGTTTCGTCAAAAACTAAAGCTGGTTGATCGGCTATTTCGTCGTCAATTAGGAAGTCTTTCCCGTCGGATAGAGATAGAGAATTAGAAGCATTTGTTGGGGTACCGGGGCTAGACGGGCTTAACGTTACTTTTTCGTTTATATCTTTTGAAGTCGACGAACTTTGATTCATCTTCTTGCGGTATTCTTCCTGAGATTCCGAGTAACTACACACTAAACTATCGGTTGGTGACGTTTCATCGTCAAGCAGTATACTTGATTTACTTGCCGCAGCTACAGCGGCAAATTTTGGATCTTCAATGGTTAGTAGAACGCTTCGAATCTCATTTTTTGGCAAGGAATTTGTTAAGGAAGCATTCATTAGGGTCTCGAAAGCGTCGGCGACCGTATTGTTAGTTTGTGCTATGATCGGTGCTTGCTCCTTGTCTTTGCTTTCGTCACTCGAGCTAAAACTACAACTAAACTCATCCGCCATTGCCTCGCCCGCGTTACCCCAAAGCTGATCATCAGAGCTAGGAGGGCTACTATCGTGAAAGCCGTGCCTTGTTGATTTTAGAAATGATTTAATGGGTGTAGGCTTTGAAACAAAAGTTGTTTTTTCTGTTCGATAATTCTCTCTCATTGTCTTCTCTTCTTCGCCAGCGTCACCATCTGACGATGTTAGAGATATTTTTCTCCTAGTCCTATCAATGTTTCGTTCATACTCCAACGCCCTCTCCCTCACGATCCCCGTGTTGCATGTCTGGAATGCACTTGGTAGCCGAGGTAATGGGATTACGGGTTCGTTCGCGTCGTCGAAATCTCGAACGTCAAAGGTATTGCCTGTCACAACAACGTCCAATGTTCTCTGTTTCTGTCGGATTATCCTTGTACCATAGGTTGGGGATTCATTCAACGTTTCTGCACATCTAGTACTCTCTCCTTCATGATTATTCGTACTTAAATGGCTTCCAACGCCGGAATCTTCAGTTAAGGATCCATCTTTACTCGAAGTTTCATCTTGATTTTGTTGCTGCTGTTGTTGTAACGTTGTCGTGACTTTTCTATTTGTATTTACCAAAGTCTTCGCAGTTTTTGATTCTACTACATGTACTGGATATTGTGGCTTCGGTAAACTACTCGTCTGTAAGGTGAATTTCGTAGGATTAATCTGGTTTTGGACATTCTTAAACACAGCCTGTTGATCACTATTCTTATTACTATCCACTGGACTCGTTACTTTTTCGGTAAAAGCCGATTTTACCCGCATACCACTCAGATTGTTATTCTTGCATTCGATGTGGGCGGGTGATGGCACGGCGTTTATGTCCGCGATCTTGTTGAGGCGATTCGCGTTCGTCTGCCTAAAACCGAATCGGCTGACCCTTGACGCATTCGGCTCCTTTTTAGGCGGCGCTAGTCGCGGCGACGTTCTACCTGATGGTACAGCGTTCGCCGTTAGGGGTTCCGTGTCGTCGTTATTACCGTTCCGGTCGATGTCGGCGCTGGCTAATCTCCGCGCTGCTACTGGGTTACCGGTGTACGATGATGAAACTGGTCGCTTCCGGAACCCGAAAGACATTGCTACGCCCTTGGTGACCCCCTTTTTTGACGTTTGTTTTTCATCGTTGGGACTCTGAAAAGAATGAAAAGCATTCATTAAATTTAAATTAAAAATAATGCATTTTTGTTTCAAATATCTAATTTTTCATTTTCTATTCATTTTTTTATGGATTTTTTTCGTTAAATGATTTAATTGTTCTAATTTACCGAGCAGACGAACAAAATAAACCAAAAATACGTGAATTTTTCACGTAAATATTAATAATTCTTGATAACAGCTCAAAACTATTAGCTCTGCTATTAACTCCCTTTTCTTTAGAGATAGGAGGCCGTGGTTTCATATTTGAGTAAAACTGTGAATTCCGAACAGCGTTTTTAAAGACATTTTCATCTATTTTGAGCCTCTTTCAATTTTAAATGATTTATTTAATTTGTATACGGTAACAGATAAATTTCGTTTAATGGGCGTCAAGTTAGTTTTAAAAGATGCTCAAATCTTCTGCATTACTACATTTTTATAAAAGTCAAAAAAAAAAATCCATATGGAGCGTACTTTCTGAAATGCGCATAATTGAAATTTCTGCGAACAATGAACAATATAAATTCATTTAATGTTTAAACTATATTAAATAATGTTAATAATAGCACTATTGTTTTGTTCCTTCCTATTTATGTAGGTTCTTATTCCAATATAAGAATATGGGAATTTGCATAAGTTGCGCATACTCCACCGCAACACACCTAGAGTAGCCTCCTGGCACATAAGTGCGCCGCGATTGCGGAGCATTGGTTTATCGCGGTTTATTTGCCTTCTCGGTGTAACAGATTTTTATTAGAATTAATTAAATATCTGGTATAGTGCAGAATGCGTCGATAACTAAATAAGTTTGCAATGAATATGTTACTAACTATATTTATTTTTAGTAGGTGCTTGGATTGCTGAAACCTATCATATCATCCTTGATTATTAATTACCATTTGGTTAATTTCACTGAAACCTTGCCAATTTGAAAAAGCTCAATTTCCAATAGGATCACCATGAAACCCATGGAATCACATACTACTTTGAAAAGCCATATTATTAACAGTAAATACATGTATGGGTACATCTTTAATAATTGATATCTATAGTTTAATTGCTTAATTGTAATAGTAGTAATTTGGCAGCCTACTTTATTTACTTTAATTTCGAACACAGACATTTGAATAAATGTGAATGTAGAAAGAAGAAGGGATCGGAATCTTATTGTGGTCCAGAGAAGACCTACGTGAAAATGAAAATACGGGGTAAACCTAACAAAACGAAGGTTGTGTACTTAAAAAACACACCTGAACAAAGTCTAGTGAATGTATTAACAATTACCATTACAAAAAAAATAAATATTATGCTATTTCTCAGGAAAATCGAATTCAGACCATCGGCAAAATGAGATACATGCAGCCCTAAGATACCACCAAGGTATACAAACCAGGAAAAGTTGCTGATCAATGTCAGGAATATCTTGAGGCACCGGCATATACATATGTCCCACCATCAATTTCCAATGAAAAACAAAACAATATGCAATTTTCAATTAACCTAACGTATTAAACAAAACAATGTCGAAAAGTATAAATTATTAAAGCAAATTACCATCAATCGGGATGAAATCGATCAAACCGAGTTTTCACTTGTTAATGTGTATGACTACAATCAGCTCTGAAAGCGTAAGTAAATAGCTATTTTCTATTAACAGTAATATAGCCGACTGACGAACACTAAATAACGGAGTGATGCCGATTACATGGTTCTCACCGAATTTTGTTCAGTTTTGAGATTGGGTTTAGAGCAATTGATCTTATATGAGGTGTGTTCATATTTAATAACAATAATAATCTTTATCTATTTTAAGTATCCAAATGGATAACGGAATTGGTCAAAGAAAGGCATAATAATAATATAAATAGAAAATAATTTACTAAAGAACGACACATTTTAGGTATTGGGAAATGTTTATAAAAAAAAATTCTGTTGTAGTTTCTCCATCAAATCACGGAAAAATATGCAGTGTAAACAAAATTTAAATAGCATGAATCAAACATGGCAACAATTTCGATGATTTTGTAGACCCTAGTTGATATAAAAAACGTTGCCTGAAACTCCAAGAAATACTCAATTGAATAAAATTTGGGTCACCACTCTACCGTGTAAGGCGTTTTCGATATCTGCCCTTAAAGAAACATGAATTGAAAAGAGGTATCTAAAACCGTAATAATATATAGGATGTTCCATTTAAAAAACCAAATTTGTATCGTGCACAGCGGATTTTTCTAAAAAGTGCTCACCCCCTTGGGCTTTAATCCAGCAACCAATCGATAAAATATAATTTGATCTGAAAAAATCGTTATTTTCTGATCAACTTTAGTGTTGTACTTACTTAATACTTCTTTGAGTATTACAAAAATAAACCTTCGTATACTTGCATTTTGTTGAATTTTTAAATTCATTTCATATTGACAATCAGGTAAAACGTTATAAAATTGCAAGTTTGATGCTAATTTAAAAATCTAGGAGTAACTGCAATTTATCTAGTGCATTGTTTTTATGATTATTTAATAAACATTTATTTTTGTTCATGGTTTTGCGTATTTGTCAAGAAGTTGTATGTATGTAACTCTGTATGCAACGTTGATAGGTACGTGGCCTATACAACGACATTGATGGTGTTTTTAATTCTTGTATATTTATATTTTAAATACGTATAAAGGCACAACTGTAAGATTTTAATATCTACAATAAAGTGTGGTTTTTCCAAACATATTCACGAAAAGTTATCAGTAATATTTTCTTTCTGTGTTGCAACTATTACAGCAGCGAAACAAACAAGGCATTTACTGCAGTGTAATTTTCCAAATTTCACGGAAAATATTAGGAACGTCACGCAATTGCAAAAGTATTTACCAGTGCATGTACATCAGAGATAAGGCTTTGTTAGAACGTTATAAATTATTCAATAAGTTACATCAAATGGTTAAATAAACCAGTTCCGTACTTTTTCTTTGCTGTTATATGATTGTATTTAGCAATTCAATCATTACATAAAATGTAAGTGCTTTTAAAATAAAATCGAAACTACTTCTCCATAACTAGTTCTTATTCAATTCTATTTAATGTTATATACTTTTTTATGAATACTGTGATAAATAAATATAAATAATATCTTAATTTATAATTTGAAAGTAATCCTAAAAAGATTGTATTGATGAAAAAATAATTCAAGCGATTGTTAGAAATATATTCACACTGTTAGATTAAGTATTTAAAGTGGATACTTTTTAATTACCTTGTAATTCTTACAAAATTGAGCAATTCTCTTGCAAAATTACCGAAAAAAAACCTTCGAAACACAAACTAACCGTATAAATTCTATTTAAACACTTGATCAAACAGCTGACTGTCAAAATATGGATAAAAAACCAAGCGACACACAGAACGTATTAGATCAGCTCTTAAAACTGGTGGATTTAGCGGAGACCCGAAAAATTATCGCGGAAAAAGAGAATTGAATCACTCTTTTCGACACACCACGACCTATATAAATAATTATGTATCTAACTAGATGACTAGACGCGTTAGTAAATACGTTTAATTGGGAGACCGTGAGAAATTTCCGTAAAAAATACAAACAACTTCTACGAGTCCGAGTTGTACCTTGTGCGATTGTATTAATGACGACGTACAGTTTTATGCGATTTAGTCCACTGAATACGACGAAGTGTAAGTTGTGGTCAGCCAACCGCAAACGTATCTTTTAGATGCGCGAAGTTACAGCTTTAGATTATATAAGGATAGGAGGCTATTGTAAACTGTTTACACGTGTAATTTAGCTAAAAATAATATTTCTCGATATTTAATCGTACATTACTTTTTACTTTCATTTATAAGAATATAAATATTATTTTAGCTTCCACGAATACTACACAAGATGTTTTAAAAGAAAATCTAAGGGTAATACAGCTGCTTAAATTGCCTAAATTTGCTGTTGGCGAATAAATAACATTAAATAAAAGAAGATGCATTTTCAAAGATTTGGCAATAACATAAGCGTAATGTTGATATCACAAGGGGGATAAAAGCAATTTGAACATACGGAATGCTTATTCTGTATTGATGGCTCCAAATTAATCAATGTACCGGACCGGTACGATTCTACAGATTATACAAAAATGTAATTGAGAAAGCCATATTTTATCTAGAATTATTCTTCATGTTAGTTGCAATTAAATCTTGCTTGAATCGTAATTGAAACTTCGAATTACGTTTGATATATTTGACAGTAATGATGCAAATAAGTTTCTGTTTAAAGCGTAAATGGCTAATGTGGTAACCTAAATCAATAATAATCGAGCTAGCAGAATAAATTATTTCCCAGTAAATGTAAAATAAGAATTTAGCAAACAGTTATAGTAAACGTTCAAAGTGATCTCTTCTGGTTTCAATACAAATCCTTATTCGTTGTTTCATGTTGTTAAATGCGTTGGTGAAATGTTGAAGGAATATTGTATCACATTTTGAATTGCTTCGGTAAGTTCTTGTATTCTGTGTCGTGTTTTTTTAAAAACTATTTTCTAACCTTGAAAGAATAAAATATTAAAAAATGGTTAGGACCGATTTGGTAAATAATTTAAAGTAGCTTTAAATTTTTAAACTCAACTTTAGCCATCTAACTAAGGTGAAAGTGCACTTTAGATTTAAAGCGACTTTAAATTTATGATTAAATCATCCGTTAGATAAGGAGAAAGTGGAGAAAAAGTTGTTACTTTACCACCATACAACTGGTTTAGAAAAGGCTGTAATAAGTTATTATATCTCTCCATGTTTACCGTTTCGTGATAGAAATAATGGACCAATAATTCATCCCTGTAAAGCTGCTGTTCAAACATCAATTTCTTCAGAATGCAATAGTTTCTGTATCATGACTTAAGGTGCGCCTCCTCACATCCGCAATAGTTTTAGCAGTTCTGTTCTTGAATCTACCACTACCGGTTTTGAAAATTACTGCACTAGTGAACAGTTTGTTAATATAAATCAAGACACGTACTGCAAAATGTGAAAGCTGAAGGCGAAATTCATCCATAAATAACTGTAAATTTTCAATGTTGAATTTAATTGTGAAATGTACCTAAGTTGTAACTTGTAACAAGCATAAATAGTTATTTATGTCACAGAGATCGTAATTGCAGTTTCGCGATCGAGAATGTTGTTTGTAGGCCGAACTGAAGCCGACGTCTGCAATATTAGGGACCACAGAAACATTAACGGCAAACATTTACAAGCAAATGTTTGTATACTTACGTAATTATCAAAGTTGTAAATTTCTGTTATGTATTAACACCTTTTTCCATATTAATGTATTATTAAATTCCGTTACATCCCGCTGCGCTGTCAGGGGCAACTAAGGTAAATAACCAGTAAATCGCATTTACGTTCCTCCAATTACAGTAGTAATGATTAACTTACGTAGCCGGTAGTATGAAAAAATAACATGGTCTTCTCGATTGTTTTTTTATTATCATATTCTATTAAAAACTGCAATAAATTGACTTCAGATCCAAGGTAACTGATTTTTTCAAGGTTCCGCAACTACTTTTTGCTGAATTAAAAATTGTTTAGGTCTAATATAATTCTTCTACGTTGTTTCCTAGTCTCAAATTATTTAGTCTGAACAAAATTTTAAATATCTGGATGGTTTTAATTCTATTTCGTTTCCATTGATAATGTGACCACAAAAATTCCCTATAACTATGATTATGATTACTCGAAACAAGACGTTTTCTTTTATATAAAATCTAATTAGCTTACATCTTTTTGCAAAGCTCTATTCCTATTTTCGCCACTTTCCGGGGGCGCGTCAAGTTCCCGGTACCCATCCCCGCTACGTACTTCTCTCTCGCTCGCCTCATCTCGTTTCATTCAAAAACTAAATCCTGTACTCACAAATAAGTAACAACGAATAATAATAACATCGACAGAGACTTGCATATAGACAGATAGACTGCGGTATGCTCATATTCGCACTTTTATTCTGTTTTTATTCATAAATGCGTGTATGAAAAATATAGAATGGATGCGAATAAGAAATATTCGGAAGCGGAAAGGAAAAAAATTTATTATTACCGATCGGAGATGCATGATGGATGCTATCGCGTTGCCTCAAAATAAATTCCATTCTTGGAAGATGTCGTTGTTTTCAAATATTTTATTCTAATTTGAATACTTTTCGTTCTCGGGTCTGTCTGAATAATTTTGGGTTTTCGGCCTTTCTCGTTGTCCTCTAGATAAATTGCGAGTCTACAAATAGATACTGATTTCGCTGAAACTTGTTTGTCGCATTCGATTCTTAAATGTATCCAAGAGCCAAGTATATTCTTGGTGCTACACGTGATTAACATACTCACACCATGTTGGTAAACTTTTGAGTGATAGTTAGAACCACTAATGCTTCCGCCTGTCCCGAGCCTATTCTCGAGCGGTCCAGGTACCATATCAAGGTTCTTCTTCTGGATAGAGGTTCACCGAATGCTTACTCCTACCCAGTGTTGTTTTCAATAACCACCTACTAATGCCGATCAAAAATATGTTGCGTAGGGATCATGTCCTTTGCAATGTGTATACGCATTAGTTCGTTTTACCGATAAATCATTTGCTCGAAAGTACGTTTGACAAATTATCGCTAATATTACACAAATACATTTTAGGAGATTAAATACTCATTAAAAACTCTTTAGGTTTGACAAACGACAGCCTTCAACAATGAACGCATACTCTTGTTCACTACCAAAAAATGTTTCGCTCCTGAAAGAAGCCCTTTATTGAAAACCTTTCTTTTAAAACCTTTTTTACCATACACACTAGTTGGTACTGGTAAAAATGCAGTAAATCAGAAGAGTCTTATTATACTTATTTATTTAAACGGCTTTGCAACTGAATATGGCCTGGAATTGAACCCTCAATTCATCATAAGTGATTTTGAATTTGAGTAGCAATTAATTCTTCTATGCCAGAATTTCCCGATGCCGTTAGTAAAGGGTGCTTTTTTTCATTTAAGACAAATTGTGTGAGGTATCGAGACTTGCTAAAAGGTATGGCGAAGATGAAGATTTTAGTTTGAAACTACGCTGTAGTCCAGCGTTTGATTTTAATCCGCCTGCTGATATTCTTCTTACTCTCGTTGAAGCAGATGCATTAGTATAATGGGTTTGAGAAAAATTATGTACAGGGAAAAATAAGACTTGCAAATTGCAGAATTCCGTATTTGATGGAGTCAATTTTGGAATTCCACGAACGCAAAATCGAGTCGAAGCATGGCATAGACGATTTGAAACACTCGTTGGGAAATCTCATGTATACAATAATTTCTAAGATTAAAAAGTACCAGTAACGAGTTCAACGCAGGACTAAAGATATTGTTCCTGGAAGAGCTCTGACATTGAAAGAGAAAAATTGCACCATCACTACCTTGCGCGATAGAGGAGGGAGGTCTACATTAGACGACTTGCATGGTATACGACGTAACATTGCCTCGTAAACTATGAGTGATAATGACGAATTATAAATTAAAAGTTAAAAATTAAGAAAAAAAAAAACGAAAAGCAAAACAGCAAGACTTTTTTAATGCTACCCGGACTAAACTGTAGTTCCGGAAGCTCCCAAGTCCTTGAAAAAGCAAGGGAAAACTCATTGTTCAGTATATAGTTGTCGGGGAAATCACTTCTCGGGAAAATGTACTTGTCAGGCAAATGAGTTATCGGATAAACATACTTGTCGGACAAACGCTGTCGGGCAGTTGAGTGTCGCTCAAACGTAACAAGCACTGTGTAATGTATAATTTATGTAGAGATCTTCAAAGATTTTAGGATTCCCTTCATTCTACTAAGAGTATGAGAACGCTTGACGTAGGCTTTCAATTTTGAATGTGTATGTGAAGAGATTATACGATTTCCCTCTCATCTAATCTAGTACCGTTAGAAATTTATATTTTTCCTATAAAACGTATGCTGCGCGTGCGGCACACCCAAAACAACTTTCGACGTAGATATGTGAATTATTTCTTTGTCGCGTGGGCGTGAGAACTGATATTGGTTTTATTTGAAATGTTTTCACGTCGATTAACTATTATCAATATACTAAAATATTCTTTGAGAATAATTTGCCGATAGTTATACTAGCTAATCTCAAAATCGATTTACATATTTAATATACACTGCCGTTCAGAGAAGTTCGGTCGCTTATTAAAAAACATGAAAAGGTTACAGAAACAAACGAAACTAAAAACAAAATGCAATTTTATTGTATGTACAGGTAAAAAGGACAAAAATAAATAAAGAAAAGTTATTCTGACCTATTATAACATATTATAACATATTTTTTTTTCATCGAAAAAACCTCCTTTGCTGTTAAGTTTTGTTAAAATGGATTGTGGAATATTAATCCATTCATGTTGCAGAATATTCCGTAAATGTTCTTGTGAAGTTGGGCATATTTTTCGGATCCTCCTGTCCGGTTCATCCCACAACAACTCTATAGGGTTCAAATCTGGGCTTTGTGGGGGCCATGTCATTACTTGCAGGGTGTGCTGTTCTTCTTGCTCCTTTAGATAGTTCTTACACACTAACGCAGTGTGTTTTGGGTCGTTGTCATGCATGAATGTAAAGTTACGGCCTATTATACGCAATCCTGATGGCACTGCATGATTCTGGAGTATTACAAAATAATTTTCCTTCCTCATTACACCCTGCACTCTGCATAAATCTCCCGTCCCAGCAAAGGAGAAACATCCCCACACTAACACAGAACTACGCCCTTGCTTCACCGTTGGCACAATGCAGTTCGGGATCACTTTTCGGTTTTAGATCTTCGGACATAAACTCGTCGATTTTGTCCAAAAACCTCAAACTTTGACTCGTCACTCCAACGCACGTGTTTCCAATCATCTAACGACCAATCTAGATGAGAACGGGCCTACTGTAGCCGTTTTGCTCTGTTGCCCCGACGTAATAAGGGTTTTCGAATGGCAATGCGTCCATGAAGGCCCGTTTGTTGAAGTCGATGTTTTATCGTACTCGCCGAAACTTGTTCTTCACGGCCGCGATTGACTTCGGCTGCTATTTGTGGCGCTGTTAATTTTCTATTGCGTTTGCTTAATAATACAATTCTCAAATCTTCAGCTTTTGTTGTTTTCCTAGATGCTCGACACGATTTTCTATAGTTCCAGTTGTCCGATAGCGCTTTATGATGTCATTTACTGTTGAACTTCTCATATTTATTTTTTCAGCAATTTGTTGCCCCGAATATCCTTCTTCAAACAGCGTAATAATGCGTGAACGTTTTTCTACACTAGTAGGCTTGCTACGTGCCATTTTGAAGTAAATTTTCTTAAAACTTTCGCGCAAAAACGACAGATGCACACCAACACACGTTTAACAGTAAGATGAAGCAAATTTATATCTTTACGCCTGTGATAAATAAACAAGAGTGATGCTGCGGTATCTTTCCTAAATGTATTGTTCGCTAATAATCCCCAAACGATCCGTTTCAAAAGATCGGTACTTCCGAGAAATTCTTGGAATGATAATAAAAGGGACTTTATTGTGGTTGTCGCAATATTTCTACTTTACATAATAATTTATGGCTTCAATCCCTTAGAAAGAGTGTATGCTTAATATTTTTCTAATTTTATGTATTAATAATTGTATACAGTGTGATATAATAGATTTTTATTGTATGACCGAACTTCACTGAACGGCAATTTACATATTTATTTTATATGTACACAATCGTTCGTGAATACATTTTCTACGTTATGGTGTGATATATTATGAGCGTTAGCCTTCAAATAATTAGCGCGTATACGATTGTGGATTTGGAGAACCATATGCATTTTAAATTTTAGATCTTCAAAATTTTAAAATCTAATACTTAACTTAAATCCAGTTCTCACTTTATTTAGCCTCCATCTTTTTTTAACTTTAATGCGGTAAATACATCCTAACTGTTTTGTTGTTTTATAAATCGATAGCAAATATAGAGCTATCGATTATGTCATCCGCATCTCCATGACAGATTGAACACGGAGCGAATATTAAAACAAAACGACTTCCTGCCGTTTTCTTTAATTATATCGTCTAATAAGCACGTGCAGTCGTTAATTAATGGGCGAACCATATAATGCAACAATGAGAGGCGAGTCTGTCAGCCGCTAGCTATTTTTTCCCTGCAGTAATGGATCGATAGCGCAAGAAATTTGCAGGGGAGGTTTCACTGTTTGGTCGTCAGTCGACGGTTTTAAGCATTTATTGCTTATACTGCACTGCAGGTATTGGTTTCCGCCGTTCGGAGGTCTAAAACTGTTTACTGTAATTTCTTGATTGAAATGGTGTTTAGATTCTATCGCTTTACCGAGTCAAGCGATAGAATCTAATAAAGAAGCATTTTAATCATTTTAATTGCTCAAATATACCGTGCAGTTTTTTTATCTTCGAATGATGGGAAAGTGTGAATGTAAAAATTCCTATATTCAAAGGTATTCGCTTTAAAAGCAACACATTAATTGAATATAAGCTCTTGACATTAACGTAAGGTTAATCAGACGATTTCTACAGCATACGATTGGCTTTGACTACTTTGTAATTTCTGCTGGAACGAAAATCCGGAGTTTTTTGATTCACCGGATTCCTAAATAAGTTATTAGTCGCACGTAAATCTTTTGTAGTAAAAACAATGAAACGAACGCAAGGCAAATATCGATGTATCTATTCTTTAAAGAGAGATGTCAAAAGGCTTCCACTTTTAAGTGATATACAAATATCGACTATTGCTGCACAGAGTACAATGACGACATTAAGCAGGAAATAGAATTATGTTACACACAGAATCCGACTTTCCAGTTACCAAATTTCAATGCTGTTACTTTGACTTATATAATTAGCATTCAGTAAGCAATCTCAGGCAAGAACATAAAAGTAATTACCCGATGCTGCCGTTATTTTAAATACAACAAACCAAAATCATGTAACTTAAATTCATACGACAACAAAATTATCAACGAAAATCAATAGTGATATGACATTGTATGACCACTTACACAAACTTAGGCAAATAACCGAACATTTAAATAATTAACTGTGTTGCTCGTAGCATTAATTTGTCTTTTGCTTAATTTAATAATTGAGCAATAGACGGTTCAGAATATTAAATGAATAGATAATGCTAGATCGCAATACCTTTTACTAAAATTACTATTTTATTACGCCCGAAAAAAAAGAAGATACGATAATCCGATAAAAGAAACGATATCCTTTATTTGGATAATTTAATTAGCTGATTGGCGTAGACGACGTCCTCTCTGACAGTCAACGTCCTCCGAGAATCAATAAGTCTGATTAAAATTTCAGTGAAATCCGTGTAAGAGTAGTTTATACGGTGCGAGATGAATAATAACTCAAGCGGTCACCCGAGGAACCAATCTCATACAAAATTCACCGTGGATAAGTTCAAGGTATGTCAAATTGTATGTATAAATAATCAATTTTCAGAAGCCAAAGTTTTTTAGCCAGATTTGCGTATTACGGTAAATAGATGGTGAGAACATGAATTTTTAATGTATCGTTTTTTTAAGTTCTAAAACAGTTGTATTTATAAGGACACGGTTAAAGTTTTCTTTTTATCACAATACGAAAACGTTCTGGGAGTAAATGAGCCATGGTGTATGAGTTTACGGTTTCTGAAGCATTTATGGCAGTGTATCGGATGGGAATGATTGTTTTCTTTCGCATTCTTACATCTTCAACATTCGTAATGGATTACGGTTTATAAATGGAACTGACTGAGAAGTAAGGGTTATTATTTTTATTTAAAGTTATTATTTGTACAGTGTTGGTATTATAGAATGATTTAGGTGAGACGTTATGAGAGAAAACGGTCAAATCAATAAACAAGTAGATAAAAGTTTTTCAAGCAAGAATTTTTAGTAACAAGAGTAATAAGCACCATCTCCAAGTTGTCCAAATGTTTTTAGTTTAGTAAATTATGCGTATTTAATGAAGCCTAAAGACGAATGGAAAAATTAGTGATATAACAATAAAGTCTTATTTTGTACTTCTTTGGATACGAAATTTATCTTTTTCTTACACATATTGATTTCGCAATCTGTAGCATTAAAACAAATAGTTGAACTGTTGAATGTGAATACGTAGGATGTTGGGCGGTAACTTTGTGTTCGCCCTAAGAGTTTCTAATTTATGTTCAAAAAGAAAAACTGATGATGACGAACGTTTTCAGAGTATATTCAGCAAACTAACATGTGGAAGGGCAAACATAAGAAAAGGAGCACCGTATACTTTGCTACAGTCTGGCTTAGATAGGTAGAATTCCTCGCTGCACTTAATTAAAAATTCCAAACCATTAAGTTTACAGTAGAGGAAAAAATTAACAACCAACTTCCATTCTTTGATAGTTTAGGAATTAGAAATAACACTACACACATATCGAAACGAAACCAATATAAATAGATACATCATGACAGTTTCTAACCACTATGATTAACACAAAATGGCCGCAATTAGAATTCATAGATTGGTAAAATTCTCCTTCAGTAAAAGTAGATTCAATAAAAAAAAACTTACATTTATAAAAAATGCAGCCATTTATAATGGTTACTTTCGTACAGCTATCGACTGCATTCTTAACAAGGTCGAACATGGGCATTATGTAAGAAATTCCACGATTTTAATTCTGGCAGAAACTACCTATAAGAAATTTGCGAAACTTCCCCTTCAAAAAATATCGAAAAATAAATACACCTCGAAACCTCCCAGACAATCAGAAAGAAAAACCGTATACGAAGGGAAAATTGGGAATTTATAACATCACGTGCGGTGACTATGTTAAAGCCTACATTGGACAAACAAAACGGGCGATAGGCACCAGATTCAAGAACATTTAGCTCACTACCACTAAAGAAAGATTGAATCATTGCACAGCCCATAAAGGGAAAAATTTAATTTTTGTAAAGCGTTATTTGCTATATATTTCATACGTATTTTTATTTAGACTACTGCATGAGCGTCCCTAAGGGACACTTCCAGACCTAAGACCGTGAAAATTTATTTATTTAGAATTTCCTTGTTGTTATAGCACTAGAATACATTGCTATATGTAACATGATACAAGATAAAATAAAACCGTTTCCTATGAGATATTTACATTTTTAGTATCTTGGTGAGATTTAAATGATACTACCACGGTCAATAATTTACCTTATGACACAGTTAAATATTTAGTTTCACTTTATTAAATTTAATTTATTAAAATTTAGAAACTCCCCAGAAGCAGTAAAATCTAATGTTATTTACTTTCTTACTTGGGTATAAAATGAGATGCATTTTATTTTCAATTGAAACTAACCATTAGTCATTTCCAACGGATGTAATCATTTGTTTATTTGCCGTTTTCATTCAGCTCAATTAGACAACGAATTGGATATACATACACATTTTAAATCCACACCATCGACATACGAAGTCATTACAAAATCATTTCCTGGCCAGATATAATGCTATGCAGTAAATTGCTGCCCATTTCTTCACATAATTTATCACTTAAAACGCATGAATAAATAAAGATGTAAGTCAACGTTATTCAACTGAACTATTAAGCGCTATACGTCAGTATTTATTTGTAACTAGTTAGATTTAGAAAAATGTAAAGGGAAGAAAAAATCTATGGGAAACGAGAATATTCTCAAGAGACCTTGTTCTTCGACAGCGCACATTTGTGTTGTAAACGCTGAAATTTTAACAATAACAAAGCACTCGTAATAGTCAATAGTTAATTATCTTGAGACTTCTCACATCTACATACGACTCCGTACTCTGTACGGACGAACCGGGGATACTGTGTTATGCGTCTAACAGGACGTACTCATGCTATTAGTTGTGCGATCTACCCGATTCTTATCTCTTTTATATATGACCATTGTTAAGATCGCTTGTATTGTCCCCGGCGACTACTACATTTATCTTTGACGTTGAGTCGAGGAGAAAGTTCATATTTTACAATAGCCTATTTAGAATTTGACACTTGGATTGCTGATTCATGGTCTCTACGTGAGACTAACAGCTATTTGTTAAAATATGATCTAAAAATATATGTTATACGAAATTTTCTGATAAAATCTTTTATGATTTACGTGAAAAGTATGAAAATATATACTATTTTTTTTGTCTAAAAATCATTGGTTATAAATTGGTTAAATCTTCTTCTTCTCTTGCGCCCATTTTTTCTAGTCTCTTCTATTTCTTGTCATTATTTTAATTATGTATAAAATCTTTCCCTTTCTTCGTGCCATTCCCTTATCTGGCCTATCGATTTTATTCTCGGTCTTCCTCTTCATTTCTTGTTTAGATAACCTGTTTCTATTATTTTTGATGTCATTCTATTTTTCTCTATCCTTGTTATATGCCCATGCCAACTTAGCTTAGCTCTTACTTTTCTTATTATTGGTTCTCGTTTCTTCATTTATAACGTTGTCACATATTGTTTTTTCCAGAACTTTCCTCGCATCCCTATCGCATAGGTTATTATTGGGATTAATGTTGCATGATGTATTTTTATTTCTGTATCCATGCCTATGTGGGTAGTCTGAAAAATCTTAAGCCTCTACATGAAGATAGCCTTGCTGGTCAAAAATATTCTGATAATATAATTACGCACGCGTTGAAAGATACTTTTGAAATTCACAGCCATGTTGACCGCTCAGTTCTTGTTTCACAGTCCAAACGCTGAACTGTGGAGTGTGAATCGGCGTGGAAAAAGGCGAAGACGATTCCATCAGTCCACCCTATTCATCACAGCTCGCTGCCACGGATTTTTCTGTTTCCTTGGCTCAAAGTTTCGCTCGGAGAACAGAGATTTTCATCGACTGCTTTCGTAGCATGTAACAAACTTTATATAAAGGTGGAATTATGTTTTAAATAACTTCCGAAAAATTGAGTGAAACTAAGACCTAGTGTAACACGCAGGATTCTCTTATACTGATAACTTTCTTCTCTCAGTAGCTTAGTACTAGTAATTAAAAAAATATTGATAGCCGTTGCATCTCAGAAAATCCTGGTGATTGCTGTGAATGTTTTTAAAAGAAGATTTGTTTTGTTTTGATTAATTTTTAAGTTATATTTTTCTAACCAAGTTTCGATGCTTTTGATGCAAGTATCATCATTGTGCTAAATTTTTCGCCTTTTTCGACCAATAAGGCTACGTTCTTGACGTAGTTAATGATCATACAATTGTTCATTGACAAATGACTAACAATGAATAATGCTCTGAATGAATAAAAAACCAAGAATGCTTCTCTGAGGTACACTTCCCCATATAAACTTACGAGGAGACTACATTGGCAAGTAAAACTGAATATGGCAAAAAAATACTTGTTTTTGTGTTAGGCTGGTAACTTTTAAGATTATCCTCGTATGTTTTGTTTCTGTTCATATAAAATTCTATGGGTGTTGCATAAGAAAGTTTTACTTGCGTTGTTCAAGACAGCTATAAAAGAAGAACAAAACATCTACAGCCAAGAAAACAAAAACAACTATTTCCTTAAGGTATTTCACATTTGTCAGTTGTGTTTGAGTTTATTTACATATAACTACAGAACATTCTATGAAATTGATTGAAATAATAATAATTAATTAAGCAATTAACCATTGCAACCTTTGTACGTGTAGTAAAATGAATAATAGTGAAGTAGTGAATTTACTGTTAATATTTGGCAACTATAATCGCAATTCACTGATGCACTGTATGCGGAAAGGTATCCCGACAGTTATCGTCGTGTATTAAAAATAGAAAAATCCCTATAAGACCACAAGGATCACTTCAGATTTTGGCTTACTTCCGACTATATACACAGTCGTCCATTAGCCATGTGGCTCAGGAAATCAGTAACGGTATGCATAACTATAGAGGGATTATCGACTGACTTTTATTGTGTGGCTAGTGCAACTGCTTGATGATGAATGGGACATTTTACATCAAGTTTTGTGGACAAATGCAGCGAAGCTTACTAGTATAGTGTTATTAATAAATAAAATAATTATTACTAGTCAGACGAACACTACACCAGACAAGAGAGACAAATCATCAAATCGTCTGGAGTACTAACTTCTGGTGCGGTTTAATAAGACGATCTTACTTTAATGAAGACAGCCAACTTTAAAAGATTTTTCATTGAACTTAGGACAATCCTTGTTCTTCCAGTTGAATGGAGTACTAGCATATAATGCCATGGACTAGGTATTATATTATTACTAAAACGGTTGTCTGTGCAGATCCACCTCAAAACGTTAAAGATCCAAAAAATAAAATCAGACTCGCTCCTTCTAATTCTAATTACTAAAACACTTTTCCTTCCTTCTGTGGGACTCATTATGATCGGTAAAAAATATGAAAGAATATGCAATATAGCATTTAAAATAGTAAAGTTGTGTCCGCTTCCAGTTTAACCGCAAGAGGGAAAATATTTGAAAGTACCTTCAAATAGCATGCACGATTCTAAACAACAACAAAGGTCATCCTCCTTTTTTAGAAATCTTAAGATAATGAGGTTAATGAGTGTTATCTATTTTTTAAACAGCACTGTATAGCATCCTGCATTTGAAATAATATTTAAAATAGCTGCGGGCCAAAAAAATGTATGTTATACCTATTTGTTTGGTTCGTAGTATGTAGTAGTTGGGTAATTATTTATAATTTGTTGACGATCTTAGACGTGACCGAAGCAACTCAAAAAAATAAGTAAATACTTGAATTTCTTTTTACATGTTGCATTTGGGATTAATAAACCCGCTATAAGCGGTATATCATAGTTAAAAAAATAATAGTAATGCAGATATTATATAAAATTCAAATAATTAACATTTTTATAATTATTAAATAAATTTTTAAATATAAATATTTAGAACAATCGTTAATGCTTGAAAATGTCCCTGTCTCATATATTTCAACTTACTTGATGGGTGATTTAAGATCTACTTGCCAGGTATACGCCTATTGCGCTATTGTTTAAAGTTCCCTTAAATTTAACAAGATCTTTAGAATAGGCATAGCGGAAATAAGTTTTTCCTCTACTATTTTTAAAAGTACTTTATATGTTGTAATCCACAATGTTGAACGCATATAAATACGTCGCACTTTAGACCACATGCATATGTTGTTATGTCAGTTGGTAAGTGGTGTGAATTATTTTAGTTTTAGTATTTATTACCAGAGTAACAGAACATAACCCAAATAGCAGAAGCTACGATAATTTAAAATAACAAAAGGAAACAGTGATAAGAATGAGTCAGTATGCATTGTAACAATGTATAACTGTGCCCTAGTTTTAACAAGCATACTACGATTATTTTTATCAACCTGAAACGAGAATAGTTTTTAACCTGTAATTCTTTAACTTGCAACGCGAGCACACTAAGCCTTCTTTACTATACATCCTTTCGCCGACGTTAAAAATTTGTCACGGAATTCGTATTTAAATTACATTTAAGTTTTCGGATCATGTGGCAAAATACGTAAATATGTTATGCAGAAATAAAATCGTGAGGAATAAAAAAACATATTAGGTGCTAATTAAAGCTACGATGATTTTGCAATTTCTATGTTACGAATTCTCGAAGGAAATCAACAATAGTGTGGTGGTTAGCTTGAAAAAGTTAATTTCCTGTCCCATTCAATGTAATCTGTTGACATTATAAAACTCCAGGCTATTATTTTTTAAATTGAATGCTTTATGTATTAGGACCAGTTACATGGAAATATAAAACGGTACATAAAGAATGAAATATACTATTAGAAAGAAAAAGCTTTTACAGCTAATTTTTGACATGCACATAATTACCTTTTCTATTTAACAATCCTCCTCGTTTGAAGAAATGGAAGTAATAATTTGAGAGAAGAAAACAAGGCAAAATAAATGGTATAAAGCGTACAGGAAATATAGGTGTCGATGTCACCGCACTGGGTTACAGGTGTTTCACATCATGAAGCCGTAAAGTATGTAGGTTTTGTTTTCTTTCCAAGTAGTATATTCCGAGACTTATTTTTAGCGCTGTATGTTAGAGATTTACTTCAATAGGCGAAGCGCAATATATTTATACTTGTTACTGCTACCTCTACCCGTATACTGGGACTAAAATATACACTTCACTTCGTAGAACCTTGGAATAAGAATATAAATACGAAATGAATGGAAGTCGATAGATTGTTTTTTGATATCAAAAAGATATTTGGTTCGTAGATAGGAATGCTATTGTTTAGTAGACGAATTCAAACTTACACAAGAACTTTGGACGTGGAATTGGAGTAGGTTATCAAAACTTGACTATTTTCAATGACTAAAAACATGAGGTATTTCACCTACTCTCTGTCACCCCGATATCATTAATCAATTAGTCTTTTGTAAGCTGTATATGAATCCAGTTGCCATCTATATCTGCCTAATTAGTTTCTCACAGTTTCGTTGTCGTCCGATTCCCGAAGGAAGTCTTTTGTCTGTTCGTAGGATTAAGTCTAGTTCTTATAATGCGGATCAATATGCTACAGCTGTGCTACCCGTATCTCTTGCCTCATATTACCTACATGGTGAACTATTGTTTCTCTATGGTGTATTCCTGTTGCAAAGAGGCTACAATAGTTCCCATATTTCTGAAGTCCCTATTCCAACCGAACATAAACAGTTAAAGCCAATTAGTATCTTTCCAACTCTGTCTAAGATCGTGGAAAGAGTTGCTGTTAGTCAGATAAGAGAATTTTTAGATTTGCGCTCACTTCTGCCACTTCAGCAATCGGGTTTCCACTCTGGTCATGGTTGTGCAACAGCTTTGGCTTGTATCGTGGGCGATGTTGTTTCTGGTATTGACAGAGGTAACGTTTAAACAATTCTAAAACTTTTAATATTGTGAACCATGAATTATTGCTTTAATTACTTTAAGTTATGTCTCCCTCAATAACAGCGCGGTTGATTTTTTGAATTCGTATGGATAAAATTGTTTCATATAATGTCAATTTAACGTGCTGCGTTGCACAAGGAAGCGTACTGGGTCTATTAGCCTATTTTATTTACACCTCCTTGCTATTGAAAAATTTGAGGCAAATATCACATATTCAACTATTACTCTTCTGCGATATCTGATCTTGATGAAGCTGTTAAACAAACTAATGCTTATTAGGATCGCGCTCTTTCACCTTCTCTAATGCATGGACTTCAGTTAAATCCCGCCAGAACTACTTTGCTGGGTAGACTAGTCGCTCATCTAGCAATATCAGATAGCGTTAAGCTTTTATTGGATAATTAACCCCCGATTTTGTCATCAACGACGAAAATATTGGATGTTACATTTGATAGGAACTTGAGATTTAGGAAACATGTTAGTTCAATGCTTGGATTAGCTTACACGAAATTGAAGATTTTGTACGGCAACAAGGAATAGATTGATGATAAATTTGAAGAAAATGCATGGTTGGTTCCCATTTTAAATATTGCGTTGTTGTGTACGTCCCATATCTACACTGTAGTGACATCTATCGTATTCAGATAAGGTGTAGAACGTTTATATTTGATGTATTTATGGCATTAGAAGACCACGAGCCATTTCCCACACCGTAAAACTTGCGGATTAGCTAAATATTAAATATCGTACACTACTTAATTTACGTTGTACTTTCGAATCAAGTAATTACGCTGAAAACACTTCAATATCTTTTCTGAAAAATTTGATTCATAACAAACGTGCGCAACTTTAATCTTCGGTTTCGACACTTGCTCTCCACACATCGCTATATACAGATCCTTCTTGTATAATATTATTAAAATTTATAATACTTTGCCTGATCAACTTGGACATATGCAGGTATTTAAAACTAAGATTAAAAGCTTTCTTGCTTCTGCTGGATGCAGTGACTGCATTATTGAGCTTCTTTTTCGAGGCCAGTTTAATACTTATATATGTTGATGTTAATGGGTGAACGGATGAATTAAAATATACCGCCTCCAGGACCTCTAGCTTTCTTTGTAGTAGTTTTAGGTTTGTGTACGTATGTGTGTGTCGTCTTGGGTATCTGGATCCACAGTTAATTTTAGCTAATCTGGATCCTTTTGTCTTGGATGAAAAGATATCTTTAATTAATTTTATGAATATTTATTCAAGATGTACTATATTTTGTTATCTAAGAGAATAAATAGTTATTGTTATTATTATTATAACTTATGTAGTGTTCAACTTTCCTGGAAAATGTGACAATTATTCAATAATATTTGTAACTTGCATAACATTTTCCGTCATTTTCGGTTGTTTCTTTATGTGCACCCGTGTACACGCAGTTACCAGATGAAGTATGGGAGTCCACATTTGTTATTTAATTATGTTTAAAATAAATATTAACAATCATTATTGATTTGAAGCATGCATAAGAATAATAGGATTGGTTAAAAAAATATACAAAAAGCAATAATGAAGGGTAAGGCGTATCACCGTCATCGAGCTAAATACAACTACAAAAAAATCATTCACATAGTGAAATTACGGTAAGAATTGTAATGCACTAAATTACATAGTTTGACGTGTGTATAGTTTCGTACTGTATCAATTTGCTATTACACTGTGTGTAATAGCAAAGGTTAGCAAGAAAGCGTCCTCTACAAAATCCTTAATGCTGTGGTAGCATTTATCAATTAGGGAGTTTTTTCTTTGAACGCTACTGTAGTCTTTAAGGAATTATGGAATTTGTTCAACATTTTACTAAAGTATCGCAGGCTTCTACCAGTTACATAAAAACCGCATCTAGGTGATCAACGATGAATTTTACTGTTCGTTAGAAGATAATTAAGATTAAGACGCATAAGAATAGCACTAAGAGTTTTAAAGCTACAAATATCGGTTTACATGAATTTAAGTGTTCTAGAATTCTCACCATTCGTTTCTTTTGGAGAGGTCCAAAGTAAATTTTTGTACGTCGTACGTGATTGTATTTTCGTTATATACGCTTAATAATGTACCGGTACTCAGACCATATTGAAGACTTCTAAAGCGAAACGTACTCCCTTCCGCCTTCCCAAAACCTGTATGGCTACTTCTAAGAATCTTAAATTATTTAACTGCTGTATTGAAAATACATGGTTAAATCTTTGAAGCCAAAGAAAATCAAAATGATTACGGAATTATTCCTGAATTTCAAGTGTTAGTTATCACCCAATATGAACTCCCTAATAGGTATACAATTAAAAAATTGTCTTAAATGCAATTGGGCACACTGTCAAAGAAAAATAAACCAAATGAAATACTTACAAGAACTATTCTAAACCAGAAACTGACAACCTTGGAGAGGAAAAATAATTTCTTGTTTATTAAATAAGAATAAGGAAGTAATCTTTGCGGTATTTTTCCTGCTGATTTTAAATGTTTGCCGTTGTTTCTTACAAGACACCGCTTTGTAGTGATATAACTGTATTCAATCTTAAGTTAATTAATATTTACATTTCTTAGATTGTCTGCTATATTCACACTCTTCTAAAATCTAAAGGATCCACTAGTAATTACGTAAGATATCGGTATCCATTTTTTCAGTACATTTTCAACGACTGCTATGCAGCGCCTTGAGGTTCATTCAATCTATTTTCAAATAAAATGTAGTATTATAATTTTTAGTATATAATTCGCCATTGGTAATGTGTCGCAATTGGTCTGCTACCAAAAAGTCCATAAAACACTGCAAAATTTGTGTATTTAAAACAGAAGTACAAACAAAGATATTTTGAAACGTATACAGAAAACTAAAGAAGGAAACGAAGAAATTGCTTCACTTCCACGTATAGTGGCTTGAAATTGTTTTCAAGTTAAATTAGTAACCATTTTGTTGTTTACCACTTTCGCGACAACAATCAAGGAGGAAGTAGAATGATAAAACAATGGTTATTGTTTATAATTCAGAAGGCGTTCAAATTTAAAACGTCTTCAGCGATCTTACAACAGAAATTAAAGCAAAACTAGTAATTTATAACGTGCATCAGCGTATAAAGCTAATCTATACGGTTCACACGTTCACTTATAGTTGCACATCAAAGAATGTAAAAATGCCGCGTACGAACGTATATTACCTCACGCTTCACAGAACTTTCATCTAAATTACCCTGACCATATACATACATTATCCACGAGATAAATGATCGAAAGTTACCCTTTTTCAATCGCCAGCGGTTAATTACATTACCTACAAAAGATGTTTAACGAATAGTTGTTGCCATAAAGCCGATGTATGCCAAGAAATATGCGTAAGCGTAAAGAGAAAACGTCAGACGCTCGTGAATAGTTTTTGCGTTATTTTTAGGCGTCTGTTTGAACTGAAGCTTCTGGAAATTAAATTGAGAACCGACATCGGCGACACACGAGAAAGCCTTGTATATTGGATTGCCAGGGAAATATGTAGTGACAGTTGTAACATTCTGAGTAAACTTTATTATGACACAAGCTTGTTTAAGATTAGAAATAATACATAATTTTGTATGCATACAGAGAACTTAAGAGCTTTATTAGTGTATTTGCTAGTTCGCTTTGCGACCTCTATTGACATTCACATAAACTAGTATTATCTAGCGTAAAATTCGATGACGCAACTGAATCATTAAAAATATGATAACTGCTTCCCGATAAAATCTACTAAATTAGGAGACAAGGTCCTTTTAACTATGCTTTTTTTTTTCAACTCCCCAACGCGCTGCTAAGTCACCAGGCGAATATAAGAAACGGATTCGTGTATTGAGCTAATGTACCATAACGTCTGCCATTGTCAAGTCCAACACTGCTTGGCACTGAACTACAGACCACTTAACATGGCCGGCATGCCAAATGCGAGTTGCGCATTATCATTAGTTTTCTACCGGCAGAAAGGAATAACGCAGGCAGAAATTCATCTCAGAATGAGACGCACATACGGTGCCAACTTTTATGAGTAATGGCGTAGGAAACTTAAAGATGACCAAAGCCGACGATCATGATGAAGAGGACGCAGGTTTGTCGCTGGTAATGATCTTCTTCAGTGAGTTGGCTAAGTGGTTGAAAAGTAATGGAAGTTTTCCATTACTAATTGTCTGCGAACTTTCCAGACATTTCAAGGTCAGTTCTATATACCCCAGGCTACTGAAAACTGTGTACACGTTGCGCTCCGAAAATGCTGTCCAAAGACAATAAAACAAGATCTTAACCTTTCTCAGACGTTACGTTGAGGGGGAAGAGTTTTTGAAATTAATCGTGAATCGCAAGAACAATCCAATCAATGGATGAACATAAACTTCCCGGATAAACCAAAAGTTCAAACAAACGGTCAGTAGCCGGAAGATAATCGCTATGGTTTTCTGGGATCAGAAAGATATGGTAGTAGAGTTTATGCAACTGCGGAATATACGATCACTGCAAACGTGTACTGTCAGACATTACGTCGCCTGTGGAGATCCTTTTAGAACAAAAGGAGAGGAATGCTGTTTTCTGAAAACGCATGACCGCATTCTGCTGCGGCAAATCAACAGCTGCCTATGCAATTTCAATAGAAAGTATTCGATTACCCGACGTGCAGTTCAGATTTAACATCGTGTGACTTTCATCTTTTTCGATAGCTGAAGATAGGTCTTGGAGGGTAGCGCTTCCGCAGCAACGCAAAGCTATCGGAAAACTTATCTACCGATATAACAAATGTCTCAATCATCGCGGTGAGGTTGAAAATTAACTTTGATTGTATTTGAGTCCTGGTAATCAATTCATTTTGTTATTCACACTTTATTTTATGTCTTAACGAAAAAAAAAAAATACTCCTCGTAGGTTTTGACATCAAGCAAAATTCCTCATAACCCTTGCATTAACGACAACTTATCTATTTTTTAAATACCAAAGAACAGGCTTAATTGTTAAAAAATAACAATAAAACAGAAGAATGCACTGGTGTATCTAAGTTTCATCTTCAATGATTAATTGACGCCAAAACTTATTTTATTTCGTTTAAACGGCTTCAACGGGGTTTCGGAAATGTTCATTCGAATGCGTTTTTCAATCAAAATATGACAAACGTGTTCTTTCGAGATCCCATAACCTCTGATATCTCGCTAATCTTAATTCGACGTTTAAATACAGCTGCCCAGAGTTTTACTTCGGCAAATTATTTAATTTGTGTCACGGTTACAATGAACGGTTCAAATGAAAGAATTTAATAATGACTTTATTCCATTTTTACAGAATCACTAATACCGAACGACTGTTAGACAACTGAGCCTTCAACGTGGCTGAAATTTTCAGTTCGGTATTTTTTTAACGCACGTACCAGAATATTTTTGACGAGAAATGCCTCGTCGTGTTGAGGCTCGAAACTTTTCAGACTACCTTCGTAAATAGTACTTATCTATTTGCATCTCTCTGCTTTGTAAAAATACCTGAGCAATAAAGGAATATCCATCCATAACTACCTGTGTGGGAAATAAGCATTCGAAAGTTCAAAGACGAATTTTAATTCCGCATGTTACAAAAATGGTCTGTAGTTTACGTCCGCTAGTCATTGCGTTACGATCCTTCTTCTTGTAGTAAACATTTTTGTAGACACCAAATAAAATCTTGATAGGTTATAGGAAGATAGAAGACTTAAGGTCATCGGAGATCACCACTAGAAACATTGTCCACTAAAATTTTTCTTATTGAAATTTTTTCAGGAATTTGTATTTATAGTTTGAGTTTGCAGTGTTTTTATTGAATAAAATTAATCACTTTTAGAAAGGAGTTGATTAACTTTAATTGTAACTGCAAAGGCCGACTTAAGCCTAAATTACAAGCATTTGTCCATTTTCTTTTTAATTCAAAGCACTAATAACTCCAGTTAGTTTTAATTAATCACAAGCATAAAAAGGTATAATGGTGATTGATCATAGAGAGCCTATAATAAACATAACGATATCCTCAATCAATGAATTTAAGTATCATTTCGTCTAAAGTGTGCCAAATATAAGAGAGCTTCGATTATCCTTGACAGTAATCATCTAGCTGGAGGCATCTCACGTTAGACTAATTATATTAGAGCATTCGATGATATAATTCAGTTACAATGTAGACAAGGTTAAATAATCTTCCCTTTCTTCTTCTATTTTAACGATGTACTTCCAATATATAATTTTCTACGTAATTTTAAATCCACTTATATGTTTATGCATAACTTCCCAATAGCATTTATAGTGACAAAAGCAATTGTTGTGTAATTATGATAATCAAAAAGTAAACATGACGGCCTATGGTTACAAATTTACTTAAAATGCTTGTGGAATATAAACCACTTAAACGGAATTTGGTGTTTCAGATAATGAAAAAATTCACATGTTATATATACACAATGTGTTAAACGTATTAATTTCAGGTAAGACTATTCTACAATGGAGAACGCTATATTAATAACCAGTAATGTAGCACAGATCTCGCAGCTTTACACCGCCTTACATACGAGAAACAATTAGTTATTAACATACTAACGGAAGCCTTGGAATTTACGTATATAATTCTTGGTGCCAGCAATAAACTTCGTATTATTCTTTGTAAGCTTATTTCTTCCTTAGACTTAGACTATATATGTGCACCAGCTAAATGCATCTTATAAGCCCGTAATAAATGACTGACATTAATGTTTACGGCTTATTCTATTTAAAATTAACGAACTTGATAAGTAAGCGGTTTAAAAGTAGAGCGTTCTATATAGTTGCGAGTGGTACTAACAATAAGAGGATAAAGTGTTAATCTTATAAATACACTGTTTCAACGTTAGGAAATATCGTTTGGACGTTTCAGACTTTCTAACTCACTTTTATCGATGTTTTATCAACAGATTAGGGAAATAGAGTCAGTTTCAAAGCTGGGGTATTTATGTCATTTATTGTTGTTGTTGTTGTTGTCGAGTAAGTAGTGTGTATTTTATACAATAATTTTTTTAACGTCGATACTTCGATTAATCTAGCAATTTTATAATCCAAAACCATGAATTGAAAACTCTGTTTAACTTAAAATTACAGGAGAGTGGCCATACTGTACAGGTTGCCAGAGGTTGTTAATTTTATTCTCTTTTAGTAATTGCTACTCGATAACATTTCTATGTAAATATCCAGGACGACCTAAACTGTTATTAATAAAGGATAAGGCAGATTGTTCCTCATTTCTAACCTCTGTTGAAGATGCAAAAATCAAATAAGAAGACATTTATGGCATGGTTCAGTAATTAGTACGTGATGCATATGGAATCAATTCAACCTACGGTAAATAACCTGAATTTTCTATACATCCAATTTCCGGAAAAAGTTATCATAGTTTCTCAGAGGCTGCTCAGTAACGAGTGGTGTCTCAAGCCTCGAATGACCTGGTCATATACAACAAGAATCCGATCAATGATTGCCTGTGTCCCATTGGCTTGATAGCCAAAAATAATTCTTGCGTATTTGTTCTACAGCGAGAGCACAGAAAGTTTTGCTGGGAATAACGCCCCTTCACATTTATATTAAGAAGCAAGCGTTCTTGCTGGTAATAGAGTAATGTTACTAAAGCCGAGAGGTATTACAGGTAATCTTAAAATCCTTGAAGATCCCAATATAAACTACTTGATATACATCGCAAAGGACATAATCTGGAACCAATACAATTTTGATCAACCATATAATAGGTGGTTATTAAACCGTGCTAACTGAGCAACCGGCGAACCTCAAACTAAACGAGGAACTTTAGCATGGTTCATAGTCGGCTCGAGAATAAAGGGCGTTAGTGGACGCAACTACCACCCAAAAGTGCCTATAGGGCTCCAAACTAATATATTTTTGCTGTAAACTTGTGCTCGAGGATTGTGCAGCAATAAACATTTGCACATAGCAGCACTAAAGGCTTTGAAAGCCTATATATGTATGTTAATTTGACCGGATACACAGCCTAGTACAGAATTTAAGGTAACTGAATGGCAAATGAAATATTGTGGTCTTTTGAAGATAGTAATTACGTATTGTTAATTAATTCCATAATTGTCCTATGTACTTCATGTTTTATTTTCAATTTTCAATTCAAAAAAATAAAATTAGATGTAACAAAGTACAAACGAAAAATACTAGACTTAACAGTTATTACATTTTTATTACTTATTTTTAAGATTTTATTGAACCGAGAGTGGCACCAAAGTGGGCATCGAGCGTAAATGTATTTCAAAATCAAATATTCGGATTTTCTGTTTCAAATTTAATACAATATTTATTTATTTCACAATATAATTTTCTATCACACTTTCATCTTCAGTATCTGCTGTGGTGGATTCTTCATATGAGAAAGAAGCCTTAATGGATTGACTCATCAATGCAGAGCTGCAGCTATTGAAATCACAAATACGAAATTTGAACAATACATTCCTTTTGTATGTAGACGCCCAACAATTTTTCCCGATTGGCTGGTCTTTTAATTTTTTAATTTAGAAAGAAGAAATTAGGTACTAAGGCTCCTGGTAAGAAACAAAGAAACACTATCGAATTTCGAAACCTGTCCACCCCCAATTTACTCTTTTAAGGATTGGTTTTCTACAAATTTTGAAATATACTTTTTCCTAACTGGGAGCTTATATTAGACTTTTCATGTTATTGATTTGTTTTAGAATCACAATACAAAATTCCACCACCGATTTTACCCTCTAATTTTCCAAAGACACTAAAATATATATTTTTTTTCTTTCTAACCAAAAGCCTAAATAACAATTTCCATATTTCTAACTTCATAAATTGGCGGAGATCTCACAACACCTTTCATCCCTTATTGCTATCTAGAGGACGAATTTCCAGAAAACGGCTGAAACACGAAGGTAATGTACGTTTTTTCAAAGTTTATCGCATGAATTTTAATTAAAGGTTTGTCCTGAGCACCATGTGAAATGTTGATATGAATGATGAAGATAACACTTTTTAATGCATACATGTGGAACATTCAAATTCTCTCCCTTCTCTAGTTAATTTTACGCTTTTTATAATTATTAAAACCATTAGGTTTAAAGGCAAGTACGATGAAATGATTTGATATTTATTTTCTTAACTAATTTAAAATATCGCAGTTTTTAAAAACAGCACTATTTAGACCGCAGAAGTACAGTTTCTTACCTTTTATAACGTAGGTAATTTTAATAATTAACGCAATTTGCCTGATGATGAAATTTTATTTACATACCATAATAATAAGGAAAGATTTAATTATTCTTAAACCCAGCAGGAACAACGTCTGCCACTTGCATTAACTTATTTTTAGAGTCTGGCTAATTTAATACAAGGTAGACGCGATTAAATTGTTTACAGCACTATTCTTCTTTAACATCTTTGACGTGCTCTCATTTGATATTCCAGCAATATATTAAAGGCAGAAACTGCTCATATCGTTTATTTTGCTCAGTTCTTTACTTTCATCGACTCCTGCTAGACGGAAAAATTATGTAAAAATTGCTGCCGCCAGCTTCCCAACTATTATTTATTCTGGTAGCGACAGTGTTGACTATTAACTTAAATTATTTTCATAGTTTTAACTTGTGACTACTTCCACACAGTTACAAAGAAAATGTGTCACATCTGCACAGGTGATTCCAATTCTCATTTATAAATATGCGTACAGTTGACTCAGTCAGTCCGAGTGAAATTAATATCGGCATTCATTGCAACGTTTCTGGAGCATTTCTTCGCACATAAAAGGATTAAAAGAGGAACGTAAAGCGGCATAAGCATTATACTTTAAAATGAACTTTCATTTAATTCTTCGAGAACCGATACTTGATCTCCAACTCGGAATCAAAGATAAATTGTGGAAAGTTGTTTCCACATACGCCGACAGTGGCGACATTTTTTTTTTTCGTTGTTCTTTATCTCAATAACCTGCCTTAATTCATCGAAAAATGTATGTCAAAGGTTTGCATATTTTAATAAAATTTCTCTTATACCAGGATACGTAAGTACATACATATAAATAAATAGTGATGCAACTATTGTGTAGGTAATGTTAATTATCCCTTTGAGCGATTGCGAGTTGCGAATGAGATTCCGATTTAATAAAGTAAATTGCTGTTTTTTTTTGCGACAAACTTCGGAATCGTTCTGAATTATTTATTGTTGTTGCCTAGAAAGCATTTTGTATGAGCTGTAGGTAAGTCAAAATAATAAGCTGACGCTTTGCGAGGTACATCTTTTATTGTGCACGATACTAATTTGAGTTTTATTAATAAATACTTTTTAGAGATAACAGATGTACAACATATGACTCATAATAAATGATTTGCTGTTAAATACCTAATCGATCTATTACCGGTTGTCATTTACCTTGATCGTCTGCATCATGATACATAGAATTTATCAGACCAATTGATTGATTTTGATAAAGGAAATTAATCCTTTCAGACACAAGAAATCATTGTAGAATTCTCAATAAGATTGAAATTCGTAAGTGTTTTCATGGTAACTTCTGGTTTCTTTTTTGATTTTTCTTCATTGTTCTTTTTTTCTCATAGAATACACCATGAATTTGTTAATTAATTTGTTGAATTAATTTTTACACGGTGTGGAACAATAACTACTATTCAATACTGGATTAAAATAAAAAAATTTTGTTAGTAAACTTAATAATTTTGATTTTATGTTCATATCCGCTCTGGGCTTAATTACAAGCGTCACGAAGTGGAAAATGTTTTTAGAAAATAGATCTTTAACGAATATCCTTGTACAGCGATGTAGCACCTGACAATGAACATCCATGTTAGTGTTCTGTTCTTTGCTCTGTTAGAAAAGACCTAGACTGGAGAGAACCACCGAAAATAAGAAACACTTAAGGATGAAACAATTCAAGAATATTGTTTAGTATCTTTGATCTTCTTCGAGGATTAAAATGAATGTAGAGATCCTACTGAAATTGTAAATGCATTTGCTGATCAATTTTCAAAAGTCTATGATCCTTTTAATACCTTGTGCTGTGGTACCAGCAACGGATACTGAGGTGCTTTATGTCTACTTTTTCTAATAAACTTACATTAGAGTATGATATAATACCGGGTTTCTTGATTAAAGATTGCGGGTTTGTATTGGCGTATGCTTTAACAATAATTGCTAAAGGATACGCGCTATACTTTGAAAAAACGCGAAAATTTGTCCGATTCATAAGACAGGTAAACTTGCCTCCTTTCAAAAAAAAAAACCGACTATATAGATCCATTCTGTCAAATTTAGCAAAAATTTATGAAAAGATTCTCCGCTCTTCTATTTATTAATACTCAACTTCATCTGACTCCAAATTAGGACGGCTTCATCACTGATCGCTCGACAGCTACCATTTTGAACTATTTCACACAATTTATTGGTAAGGTATTGAAAAATGCGAACAGCTGGATGTTATTTATATGAACCTGTTAAATGACATTGACACGGTAAAACTCCCACTACTTCTACTATTCGATTCGTCTAACAAAGTCCTATCTAAGTAATCGCGAGTGTTATGTTTCCTACAACGGGTTTGCATCCAGAAAATTCGTCTTCATACAGAAGTCCCACAAAGTTCAAACTTGGGCCCCCTTTTATGCAATATCTTGATAAATGACCTCTTGGCAAATCCTAATTGCCCAAAGCTGGTATGTTAAATTGTATTAAAAACTTTCGCCTAACAACGATGTGATCTTGCTACAGGAAAATTTTTAAAAACTTAATTGCTGTAATTTCAATCAAATGTAAAAAGATGTTGCTGATTTACCTTTCATGCTGATTACATATAATCGACGGCTTTACTTATTGGATAGAAAAACTATTTCGACATTTGTGGAATAAATACAATCCCAACCGAGTCGGTCAACGTTACAGTTCTATCTACCAACTATACGCGAACAAATCGAAAACAAGATCACATTAGAACTGAGAAACAAACAGCTGTGGTTGTGTGTTGATGAGACAACAGATTATAAAAGAAATTCTGTTGTAAATGTTTCGTTTCTGAAGATATAAGAACAATTCTTCATCACGGCGAACATCCTTAAGCGAGAGAAATTTGGAAACATATTTGATGCTGGAAACGTTCCAGGAATCTTCTTAAGTTTGTGGTACCTAATTTTTAGCAGCTTTTATTGCTTAACAGTACCTTCTGTACGTGTTTTACTATATTTTTCGATAATATGAATTGTTTATTTTATTATTTACGTTCTGCTATTGCACCATGTACAGTGCTACAATTTTACTGCTATATATGTACATATATGAATATGTGCATCTCCGATATTACTATTTTTAACTATTATTAAAATGTTTGGTAGGAAGTTTTTTATTAAGCACCTTATTACCATTTTCATCGCCTTTGAAAAAACGTATCATACTAATTGCTGAACCACATATTTATACACAACCTGAAGGAAGCGCTGGATATAAGAATGATTAATTTCACGACAGCCATCTAGTATTGCCGCGTTTTGAGATCGTCGATAAAACGAATTGCCGCACGATCCAGTTCTATTTCCTCAGGCGGGTCTTGCGCGCTCCTAGCCATAATCAACATTCTTAATGATACGCTTGACTTATGGACTCCTGAGCTTGTGCCTCAACGGTTATTGATTTTTTATGAAATGAAACGGCGCTCTAAGATCTTTACATCAGTGAAATGTAATTACACTAAAATGTCTCATAGGTGAATTTTTGTAATGAATACACAATCTCATTAGCGAGATATCACATTACATTGATGGTTTCCATTACTATTCTGGGACGTACCCAATTAAGTATTATTGTAAACGAATCACAGAAACAGAAAATGTACGCCGGAATATGTGAATAATGTCACGGCGAACCTAGGTAACTGTAAAAGGAAATGTTTGACACAGAAGTGAACAGGTATACAACATGTTGATTTTTGAAGAGCCATCTGCGAATATCGAGTAACTGTACCTTCGGATCGATCTGTTCATACATGTGATTTATCGTTTTTATTTCTTGTACATAAATAATTGCCTCACCTCGGCTAAACTCGCTTTTTTGTGTGCAAGACGAATGCGCATTATTAATTATGAATATTGAGAACTTTGATGCCCGTTTCTTTATGATTTAGAAAGGCTTTCCTAACATTAATGATAGTATTATGCCTTCAAAACCGTGTAAGACAAGAATATATCCATGCGCTGTGGTTAATATTTTCTAAATATGTGATGAAACATCTACTGCTTGACTTCTTAGTAGTCTTAAGTCGTAAGAAAAATTCAATGAAAGAAACGGCATTCCTTGTTATTTAAATGAAACAAAGAAATTCCTATAAACATACCTATTCACCGTTATCTACATGTGTAGTCGATATCTATAAATAGAAAAACATATACCCCTCACTCGAAAACTTTCTACCTTCTAGCATCATTTTTTTCCTATTTAAATGCATGATTTACGATTAATAACCTTCATATGCCTAGGAAACAAAACTTACAGAACCAAGGCAGCTATTTGTGGATATTTTAATATCAAATTCAATTTTACAATTTACATAAGCAACAGAAAGTCTTCAATATTCGGTTCTTTTTAAAATTATGCCTCCTAGATTTAAGGATTTAATTATATGTTAAGTTTATAATTTCAGCTTGAATGTATTGCAAATGGACAGACCATTTACGCCATTAGCATTATAATGCTTTCTCATACTTTTCTGTTTTTGGCTTTTTCTTTCCAACTATTTACGTTTTGCTCTTTAAGACATCCTCTCTGTGACAACCTCTGAAATCTTCGTGATATAATAGTTGCGTCTATTTTTGGTTCACGATACGTTCCACATAACCATCTTTTGTCTTTTTTCCCTCCAGAATTTTTGTTAACATTTTTCTGTCCCATCTCATTACATTTCCTTTTTGTTTCTTATTTAGCACCCACATCTCACAGCACATGACCTTCTCCGGTGCAAGGTTAAATAGTAGCGTTGACAATGGGCCACCTTGCTAAGGTCGTGTTCCCATTTGAACACTTTCCGAGATTTCTTCCCTGATCTGTACACTGCTGACAATTTTCTTTGGGGTCATCTTTACATTTCATTAGTGTTGTAGGGATCTCCAATACCTTCAATGCTCTCATCAAATTGGTCCTTATAGCATGATGCTAAGACTTCCTTCACAGTTTAACCCTTTCGAGCCGGATTTTTTATTATTAAATCCTGATTAGATTGTAATTTTTTTAAACAACAACAAGATGAAGGTAAGTGAAATAAACACTTTAAAATGTTATTCGAAAAAAAAAGTCCGCCATTTTGTATGGGACATATATATCCCAGTCAGACTTTTTTAGTGGGAAAAATATAACCCATTAGTCGTCGAAATGCAACTTTATTGAAAAAAAAATCAAATGTAGTATATCATTTTAAATGGAAAGGAGTGAAACATGTTTTGCATAGAGAAAAAACTGTTGGGTTACATATGTCCCAATAGGCTCGAAAGGGTTAAGATATATTCGTCAGTTTTGATGGAAAAACATTTTTTTTATGAAGAACAACAAATAAATGACTACGTATTTCTAGACATGATTTAAAAAGCTCTGTAGGTGCTAAAAGGCATGAACATATGTAGTGCTTTTGTTATACTGAGTTTAATATTAGCACAATAAAATAGGCATCTCAAGACCAGTAAAAAAATATTCAAGGAAAGAGACAAACCAGGCAATTATTAACTGGATACTGGCATTCTAGGCAGAAACAGAAAGTCTGTATGCTCAAAAAGTATACGTGCACACTGGGCCTGAAAAAGGAAACAGCATACAGCATGAAGGTTCTGCCAGGTAAATGAAGTTATTGTCGTCTACTGTGCGATTGCACAAAACTAGCAGGAATATAGATTTCAGGAATGGTCTCAGAATATCGAAACCTAGATAGAGGGATCACTCAGAAGGCTGTTGGGCCTGACGAAAATAGCAAAGGAGGAAAGCAGTAGATCTTAAAAGTCTGCAATGTACTAGAACAATGTCTCTTGTCTAATCGAATGGATTTGTTTCTAATTTTTCGAAAACAGGCACAAATGTTATCGCTCGAATGTGACTTTATATCACACGTGTCTTTGGAAGCGTTTTGAAAATATTTAAATATTTTGTAGACTTAAATAACAATTATGTTCACATCCCTTGCAATGCACCAAAAAGATTTTATGGAATTTTTTCCAATTTTAATTTAAAAAGTAAATATCTATACTTACTTAGGCAATGGCAAAACATATAAAAAGAAAAATAAACGGAAGAGGAAGCGAAACACAACTACTGGTTAACCACAAATGCGTTGCAATAGCCATCAAGTTTCTTACCGAAAATGAACTTTATTGGTAGTAATTTAAGTTTAAATTACTACGTGGAAATAATGGTATGAACGTCTTTTTCGATCGACAAAGACATTAGCATTCAAATTGAATGAAATTTTCGGATTAATTTATGAAGCACTCCAAATAATCGCAATTTAGTTTCTAGTATCAGTTCGATCATTTTGAGCAACTACTCGGCAAGACATGATCGAAAGGATTAAAAGAGTAAGGATTGGGCGATATTTTGATTAGAAGAGTCATCTATGAAATTTCAACAGCAAAAATTTGAACTTACAATTGCTGAGATAGAGCCGCTGTCTATCCCTAAACGGACACCCGGTACTCTCGCTTTTGTACAATGTGGCATATGTCTAACAGTGCAAATGAAGCAAATATTTAGAGTTAAAAGTGAGTCTTGCATTTGAACATTCCATCCAAGTGGTTTCTGGTGTAAGCACTGTTACTGCTAACATATTATAATGTAATATACAGGTGTTGCATTTAAAATATGAATGGTGGCTATTACAATATCTGAATATTTTGACTTTCTACCATTCTAGACGGTTGGGACATCTGTACGTAGATAGTGCTGTTGTGAACTACATTATTGTTAAACGTCACAGCATTCAGTAACCTAACTTGCAAGAACTTACTTTCAGACAAGTTGCTGATTTTTTATCCGGATTGTTTTTGTATTTGTAATTTGTAAAAAATCCAAAATTAAAATAATATAATGGTGTTCCCTTCAGAAAATGCTAGCGCAATACTAATTGGTACTTTGCTAGCGATTTGAAACGTCAAAAAATTATTGAATGCACTGCTTATAGAAATGAGAAAAGAGAAGAGAAATAGTTTTAAATACTTTGATGAGAAAATGTAGTCTTACAATCACTATTACAATTTTTCAGAAGAAGTAGAAATCTTATGCTATTTAAATGTTTATATTGATATTGCATTAAATTAGTAAACTGCATTAAATTAGTAAACTGCATTAAATTAGTACAAAAATGCAGTTTGCCGAGAGAAAGGATAAAAAGTTTTGCAATTAAAGATATACATCCTTCAAAAGGTTTATAGCACTTTTGACATGGATAGAAACTTTTACAGTTACCTACTTCTAAATTAAGCGTTAAGTATCTGCTTATTTTAGTTATTTTTAACAAATTTATTTACGCGAAGTAGAATCAATCATAACAACGCATGCATATTTAATAGTAGTATTGCCACTTTGCTATTCATATTGTGAATCATAAAAGCTTTTAGCGTATCTCTCCGACAAAAGAAGATGTAAAACGACTCATAAAGAATTCATAAACTGAAGGAATCGGTTATGTTCCATTAAAAAAATTAAATGTTCGTCATTTCTAAATAAACTTTCTACATTAAATGAAGTTATTATACGTAACTCCGCAATGGTTTAATAAAATAACCAGTGTAAATATTAATAATGAAAAACAACATAAACAATAAAAGTATTCAAAATATTCATAAAACCAAATATTTCTTTTTTTTAATACACCTATATAAATTCAAGTTGTTAAAAAAAAATAAATGAACTTTTGAATAAACCACTAAATAAATGCAGGATAAGCATATAATACTTCACTTATACTATAAATATCAAAAAGTGAACTGAGGTAAGTGGGGCAAGTCATTAATGCTTAACATATTAGAATGGTATTATCCATTAAGTTGTGAATAGTTTCCTCGGGAAATTCTAACATTCGAAAAGAACAACATATTGGGGTTCGAGATTTATAGAAGTAGGCTTTAGAGCATCCCATGAGGTTGATATTTGGGCTTCTTGGTGGCCAGACCATAGGTAAAATATTCATAGTCCAGTTCCTTTCCAGCAATGTAGTGCCAACCGTTATCGTGGAGAACAGACTTGAAATTTTTCAGCTAATTTCTCGTCGCTCGCGCTCGCCTAAATTAGGGGTGGACCTCTCACGTTCAGGGTGAAAAAGAAATAAAGATGTTTTTGCACCATTTTCGGGGATGCTTGGCGTTTGAAACAAACTAATAAATGTTAGAAAATTGTCTGAAGTGTTGATCGAAAGTGTTTGAAAATAGTTAAAACGTAAATATATGAGACAACTTGAATAATACCTTACTTAATAGTGATGAGGGCATGACGTGAAATCTTTAAAAGCAAAGTGCGATTTTGAAAAATAACTTAGAGTTTTCAACAAAGATATCGTTCATCTTTTATATCTGACTTGTTATAATCTTGTTCTGAGGTTCTACAATTACCTCCATGATCAGTGAAACATTTAACTCTTCCGTTAATTTTTCATTGCGTAACTCCTAAACAAATTAACCACATGTTACTGGTTATGCCCGTTGTTAACTGCTTTCGCTGCTTCATCTTCTCCCAAATTTAGTGGACGATTTATTTCTTCTACTCAAAGTGTTTCCTCTTTTGATGACAACTTAACGAAATCAACTGAATGTATTGTCTTTTACAAATTATGTACTTTAAACAGCGTTAAATATCATACTAACGAGCAAGTTAAAACATTTCACTTAACATCTGTCAGACAGTTGCAGTTGTTTATCGGTAGTGATAAAGGATACTCTATGTCGCCTACATAAAGTGTTAAATGAGTAAGTGATAGTGAGAAGTTCTGCCGATGTGTTAATTTTGTCAAGAAGTTTATTTGTTTCACAGGTGAAGATCGTCCTTAGTTTATGACTTTTGACACAATATTTTTTGTTAAGATTATAAGGACTTTAGCACGCAAAGATGCACCAACCAATATGGGTGGATAGGTGAGCCACTATAGCACTAACAACTTTTTCCTTTCTAGCAGTACCTTTCTCAACCTTTGTAGCTTAGTAACAAATCATTGAGTTATACGCACAAGAGCCTTTGTCAAAAAGTGTGACATCGATATTTTTACCTTTAGGTTTGGCTTTCATTGCTAAGCCAATTTAGGGTCGCTGTCCTCCGAATGAAAGCTTATACCTAAGAAATTCGTGAATTTTTGCTATGGCGACTACTGAAATGTAAGATGATGCGTTGCCTTGGTAGAACAAAACTTTCCTTTTCTTAAAAAACGGCCGTTTATCCGCAATGTCCGCCTTCATCTTGTCAAATAATGATCCGTACCATAACGTCCCCGTAATCTGCGTTTATTTCGGGTTGAATTTGCTCATTTGAATTAATGCAAGCATTTAATGATAGTTCGATACTCGATTTTTTCCATTTTTATATAGGAACACCAACATCGAGTAACACAAGCGACTGTTAAACAACAACTGAGCGTCCTACGTGGCTGAAATTTTGGAATGCTCAACCCATTTTCATGTTAATTGAACTTTTAGACTGCCCTCGTAAGCTACGTAATAGAAGCATTGCTTTGGCATCACATTGGAAATGTATTTTTCTTTTACACATTCTTGAATTTATTAAAAACGATATAGCAACTTTAAATTATAATTCTCGTTTCAATAATTTAAATAGTTCTATTGCACACTAAAATCTCATTAATATGTTTAAATTTAGTCAACCCTTAAACCGCGATGCGAATGATGCAAAAGCACATGTCACACTAAAATTTTAGTAACACTACAGTAGTTAGTAGTTTGTTTAATTGTAGTCTAGAGCTTGCTCCTCTTGTTTCTCTATTGTAAAATTCGTCTACGGTATAGTGAAGACAGGCTTTTGTTTCTAAAGTAGCGCCAGAAAGAAGTATAAGATATATATTTTAAGGTTCATGTTACGTAACCCAGGAAATACTTGTAACAAGTTTACTTGTTGTTGACGTTTGTAAGTGGTTTTAGCTTGGAAGTACATTGTGAAATAAAAGAGACATATAATAAACTACGTTATATACGCAGCTTGTGAAAACAAGGGACTTATACCTATATTCCCCTACACAATTTTGACAAGTTTAGGCGCCCCTTTTATTTTAATGGATCCAAGGGTAGTATTACCTAAGTGCTACAAGTGGAAATACATTATTATAAAAGCACTTTTCAACATCTGTATATGGCTATGTATAAAATATGAATACATTGGAATTGAATAAATTTAAATTTATTGAAAGTACACAAAAAGAATGTCCGGATTTTAAAGTTTTTTCAAGTAAAATAAGCCAAAGAATTTGTTGCAATAAATCATATATTATTGTATGCTATTCGATAGGAATGCTGAAATAAATCAAAATATTCACCACATTTTTCCATAAAACTAAAGAAAACGTGCTGTCAATCAATCAAGAGATTGCGTTAATACGTCTGGCACGCACCTTTTTGATTTATTACGTAAAAAAAGTCAAGCAGTAATCAAGTATTCATAATCCTAATTGTATTCACGTTACCTACATAGCAGCGATAAAAGGAAAGCATAAATCTTGCCTGATTTATTCAATCTCTTACGGAAAAAGATTGCGAAGAAATCGGAACTGTAGACGTCGATCGGTCGTTTTATTTGCTGGCCGCTGTAGAGTAGGAAATTGACATGCTTTTAACCTTCAAAGTGAATGAACCTATCCTAATAATAAAATAGGGTCATCAATTGTTTGGAGCTATTGTTGAATTGGATATATCAATCATTGAGATTGATGTATTAACTCCAGAAAGTACATGTTATATACAGAGGGATCGAAATTAACAGGCTATTATTGGTATTTCCTCCTATCAGTACAAAATTGAATAAACTAGTAAACTTTAGCAAACAACACTAAACTATCGGCACACTCCGCACCAAATAAGTTTAATGAATTCGTACGAACACCTGTTTTCAGGATGCGTATGACCGAATGATGTGAATAAAATACTCTAATCCTAACATGCCCGTTCTATAGAAAAACATATTTATCTACTTTTGTCGCCGGTACACCCTAACACGGAAAATAGAGGAAGAGTTTCTTGCCATTGTAGCTCGAAAAGAGTGATAGGCACCAGATTCAATGAGCACATTTATGGTAGTGCTATCGATACGGAAGGTCAAGTGTAACACGATATATAAACGAACCACTACCTAGTATAAGTGATGATTAAATATCACCACCGGAAAACGAAAATTCTTAAGTTTATGACATATGTCGATGCATGAAAAACAAAATGTACTCAACATGTACACGAAGACACAAACTGATACATCGAAAATGTCGATTAGAGCTGTTATAAAAAAAATAGCAGATGTTTTAGGTTAGTATAGGGATATACAGCATAAGGAAAAAAACACTTACGATAAAACTTCCGCGAGACTTCAGCTTCCTACATTAAATAAAGTACTGAACAGATCCGAAATATTGCAAAAATGAAATTTAGAAAGGAAAAGCCCATGACTAATAGAATTGAAGGAGTAGTATATTTCCAGGAACTGGCAAAACAGTTGAAAACTGTATATTTCAAGAAATAACAGACAAATAGGAACGCAATTACCCCGAGTCGAAACGATGCAAAGTATATCAAAAATGACCAACTTTAGGTGCTGAGAAGGTTTTACATAACTAACGCAAAATGTTATCATCAATTAAAATGTAAAAGATATACAGGATGTTCTATTTGAAAACGTCTCTCGAAAAATCAAATCTTTACTGCGTCAAAGATGGCCTTGTTCTAAGTGACAGCTCTTCCCTAGCTCTATAAGTTAGTTAATAATCAATGTGAAAAGCAAAAAGTCAAATATTATGCAAACTACAGATATTTCAGCAGAGCATTATTGGATTTGCAAGTACCATTTTTCGTAGATATTGCGAAAACAACCGAGTTTAGATATAGGTAGTTCTACACAAAGTGACTTAGATTCTGAAATATGTACAGGGTACATTTAAAGAAACATAACTTCGGTATGCAATTATTGTTTTGGTTCATCCTGATATGTCAAATTAATTTTAGCTTGTGCTACTAATGCAAATATCTACGATTTTTGTATGTTTTTCCCTGTTATCAATAGTAAAGATGCCATCTAAGAGTCTCACGCTATTACCACGCACGGTATATACATGTGTGTACAGTAAAATCCTGTAAAATAGTTTCTTTTCTTTTAATTTAATGCTAAACCAACTAATAGCTAATAAAAAGTAACTGTGATTCACAAAATTTATTACATACTTCAAACTTTTAACGGTTGCTTTCTAGATTAACGTTAAAGTAAAATAATCGTGAGAAATTTCGGCATATTATAGCATAAAAAAAGTTTGTAGACAATCCGCAATTAGTTTTTGACTTTTATTGTTTGGTAAGCTGTTTTTATTATATTACCACTTCACGAATAAATGGGTTAGAATAAGAGGTAAAATGAGGAAGATGTAAAGTCGTATGAGGAAATACAATGTCACACATAAAGTCTGTATCATATGGAAAAAATTATTTATTGATAAACTTTGCCGTTTGTTTTTGATTACAAAAAATATGTTAAATTAAATACACAGGCAAACAAGTGATTTTTAATTACCTACTAGATTAACTAGTGTCTTTGCGTACGTGTGTGAGTGTGTTTATAAATGTTGTGTATAGTAGCAAACATAAAAAATATAAATCACCATGTTCAAGAGTTTTCTTTATCAAATATTCTTCTATTAAGCTTTGTTTTCGAATACTTCATTAAATAGCGATAAATTTGCTAAAATTTGAGATAAAAGAGAATTTTAAATAAATTGCATAAAAATTTCCCAGAAAGTATTTGTTTTGTTTTAACTATAACCATTGCAAAACATGTTATAAAAAAAACTATTACCGCATATATTTCAAAACTATTCAGGATTACAATTAAATCTGGAAATTTTACTAGCAACAAAGATTTCAAACAATCTTATTTACTAGAATATAGTGCTACAAATAAAATATGTTTGAACACATCTACAGTAAAAAGTGGTTGTTAATTTATGAAACAATTTTTCTGAACATCTCAATTTCTTACTCAATCGTCAGTGTTTTAATTGCTGAATTTTTACATTGGTATTATGTAGTTGCTAAACGAAAATACACGGATATTACAGCTTTTAATAATTACATCTTGGTAGCAATTTCGTGAGACTTAATTTTTATCAATTTTGGATCATGTGGTCTTAACTTATTTGAAGTTCTTTGTATACAATGTGACCCCGGATGGGGTACCTTTGTGAATTTTCTTATTTTTATTTTTTGGAAAAAAAATCATTTTTGATCAATTGTTATCTTCATTTCAGGATGTTGGATACACTGGTCAAACTTGCCAAAGAATATATACATATGCGTTATAAACATTTAAAAAAATGTGAAATTAACTCTTATATCAAAGTATTATCCATTAATCATTTAAAATTATTTGCTTTAATTTTTCTTTAAACTCATCAACCTCATCAAATTATAGTAGTTTGCTTACATGTTTACGTTTTTATAACCATATACGTTTTGTAGCAAGTTTGAGCACTGTATTCAACATTCTAAAATAAGCAAAACTATTGGCCAAAAACGAGTAAAAAAAAATTTAACACAAGAAAGCTTACACGAGAGATATACACCATTCGGGGACGGCTTGTATAATATTTTGAAAAAGCAAAACCATTATGTTATCCTTCAAATAAAACAGAATTAGAATACAATTTAGAAGAAACAACTGACATTTCCTTAACAAGGATTAATTTCAAGGCTAAATAGATACATAATCTCTTGAAAAATGTATTTCTGATTCATTTAATGAGATTCTTTTTTATCCAAGACTGTATAAGGAAAACGTGATTCATTCTATACACATCAATCAATATTATTGTGTTGTTGCACTTGACCTTAAACTCAATGTACGAAGCCTAGTTATATATTTTAATGAAGAAATTATCGGAAAAAATAACCGCCAACATTTATTGTACAATATATGGAAGAATATTACCTCCTCATCCCATTAAATTTATGTTGCACATTACACGCCAACCCTACACTTATTTAACATTATGCTCCGGGCAGCACATATCTTCTCGCATAAGATGTGTAATTTTGATGGCAAAGTGCATGGTACGACATATAATTATCTCTATATACATGCTAAATAACTATGCGTATTAGAAGATGCTTGGAACTACCTGAAGGTCCGGAGGACACTCGTCCATCAACAAGGCATTATCCATTGCGGACGTACGGGCGAACAGTTTCTTGAACCACTTCACTTTTAAGCCCTTTACATAACCACCTCAACCGCGAAAATTTTTCTTGTATATGTTGGCGTTTGTATGTTGGCGATGGGTGTGTAGGATTTTCAGTTTTTCACTATATAATTTATGTATTTCCTTTTATGAGAAACTTTGTCCTTTTCTATACTGTAAAGCGGAAACTGTGACGTTCTTTATTTGTTCTCTTTCAACTATTGCAAATGTCAAAAGGTGTTACTGTAACGGCGATAGTAGCGGTGAATCATGCTTTGTAGTGCCTTTTCCGCGGTCCTATACGTTTCTTCTTCTCCTTGCACTGCGTCAACGCCGGGCGATTGATCGGCTGTGGAACGGCGTCAGAAACGCGACGTCGCGATGCCATGCGCCCTAGGACCGTTTCAGTTTCGGACTGAATTCGAAAATGTTCAAATTACATGTGGATACATAATAATGACATACTGTGACGTCGAGCATATGAGCAGACAAATCCGGCGGTGGTATTATTGCGATAAAATTACGCAGACGACCCTGCTTGTTATTGTCGAAATTATGTACAGTCCACGACAGAAGTATAGTTGAGTTTCGTAACTGTGACGAAATTCAAATCACGTTTAAGATTTTCGAAATTTTAGAGATTGTTTCCGTTAGAATTTGCACAACCTTAAGTTAACATTGAGATATTTTATTGTTTTACCGAAACAATGATTTCTGCAGGGGAATACGATCAAAAGAATGTTTAAACGATGAAGGGTTTGTTCATAAAAATGTAATGTGTACAAAATTTCTTAACCATAAAACTTAAAGGGAATATTATCAAATCGACAAGTAACAAAGGTCCTGCAGGAAAACAATCAATTATAATACAATTAAGCCACCACTCGTAGCAAATACATTTTTCGTTGCAGAAGCATCTTTTTTTATGGTTTGAAACTTATTCAACGTCTTAAGTATTGTACATTATTGTAGTTTATTACGTGAAAACAAGGAAAATAGTGTAACCTATCTAATAAAGGGAGGCCAATAGTAACATAATTTTTCGTATTATAACGTGTTATATTCTTTATTTATGTATCTGTAACAACATATTTGTAAATATAATTTATCTAAGAAGTTGATGACAAACTATCGTGGAATCTACATGTGGATCTAGTATTACAGTAACCAAACGCAGTATTTTTTACTGTCAAGTTTTAAAGCAAAACAGGATAAACGAATGGGAATAATTATTTTTGCTCAAAAAGCACATATTATTATGTATAATATATTACAGTGCGATATTGGAGAAACGCGTGTGCTTACACTTGCATCATGTTATGCAATCATGCACAACACTATTTATATGAAATCTCATTAGATTCCAGACGACTGGCATTTCTGTGACAATGGAATAACAAAGAGATATTTTTGGCGTAAAGCTAGTTTTGGATAAAATTATTTTGAAAACAAGTTTAGAACAAATATTTAAAGAATGTTGATCATCAAAAACATCAACATCAACAGAAATTTAAAACCACTTAGAAGCAAAGAAAAGAAAGATGACACTGAACAACAATCGAAACAGGATTAAAGAGGATCTTACACGAGAAAATTTATCAAAAAGTATCTTGAACATCATCCTATAAAGAAAAGGAAGAAGAATTTAACTTTTATTGTAAGTGGATTACTGAAAATAAGAAAGACTGATTATTCTTAATTTTATATTTAATTGAAACATCTCAGTATAATATTATAAAATCGATTGAAATTTATAGAACAATATTTAAAGATAATATAGTATAAGTTTGCAGTGTCTATCAAAAACATTACGAACAGTTGAGTGTAAATTTTTTCAATTGTTGTCTACTGTAGAGTAATCTTCCAGGTGCTACCGTGTCATTAAGTTTGTGTATAAAGTTATAGAGGTGTTGTAGAGAAAACTCAACAATACTGCAATACCCTGAAGATTATTCTACAATACCATTACGATTACCATACTTTGAGATGAACTCAGTGTTTTACCCGTACCCCCCACACAGAACTAAAACACAGTTCTAGGCACGTGCATATAACTCCATGATAATTTTAAATAAACTTCCAAATAATTTGAAGAAAATCCTCCAGCTCCCATCCTCAAATGCAATTTGAAAAACTATTTAGCTATGTTTATGTTTTCATAAATTCGAAAAATTTTAATTTCAATATTTGTGTAGCCTAATTTTGTTTCACACGTTTATATATCACTTTTATCTTATCTGCTTATCTGATCCTTTCTAGCCCACAAACGTACTACTATTACCAATTGAAGAAACTGCAATCTTTTAATAGTATCAATAAGTGTCCTTAAATATGACTCAACAGATAAAAATTTAAAAAATTATAACGTAATGTGCATATTACAGATATGTAAGTACACAGGAACGGCTAACAGATTCTATGGTAAGTAGTGTGCATATGAAGCAAACAACATGGGCAATAAACACCATATAGTTAGACGTTACAAATAATGAAATAATTATGGATAGTGCGATTAACGTCGAAGGCGAAGCAATTACTAAAACAATAAAAAAAAATGAAAATCACCGACCTTTTTTTAAGGTACATTTACAATTGGGATGCCGATATTACAATCGGCATGGGAACTATAGATAGCATTATTGGAAACTATCGATAGCATCCACAGTACTACCGATAGTTGGTACGACTACCGATAACAAAAAATACTAATGGTGCCCAACACTGTAATTGGCATTCTTGATATTTATGTATATTTTATACCCTTTCTATAGAAAAAAAAAATCCATGAGACTTCTGTTCCCTAGCAATAATTAATATAAGTAAATTACACAAAAATTAGTATGTAAATCCACATTATAGACTCCAAAATAACTACTCGTTGTAGTCATAGGTTATGAGGGCAGCGTCTTAAGTTTTTACAAACGATCCATTTAGGAGCACTCCTGAGATTTGACATTACTATTGGTAAAATTTGATTTGTTGATTTTTTACGGTTTTAGTAAATGCCTAAAACAACAATACCTCGAATCGCTTCGTTCAACTTTTGGTAATGAAGCACCATCAGAAAAGATTCTTTGCAGAATTTCGTCGTGGTCGTACTTCCATCAGTGATGAATTTTGTGAAGGCCGACCAAAAAACTCAAGCGGTGACTAGCCCTGAGACAGAAACATGTTTAGGCATATCGAATCACAAAAAAAGCCTCGTGCCAATTAGTAGTATGAAAATTGTGAAAAAATTCGACAGAGGAATTTCAAAATCAGTATACAACATCGTAACTGGTGACGGAACTTGGATGAATTCGTACAAGCCGGAAGCTAAGCACCAATCGACTGTTTGCAGGTTCCCAGATAAACTGAATACAACAAAAGTTGTTCGTTCATCTTGAGAGTCTTTCGTTCTACTTGACATGTCATAAGCGTTTCTTTGGAGGATCAAAGCTGAATGTTATACAACAATTTCTTTGCCAGAAGCCATCGGTGGAATCAGCCAACTCTCACTGGAGCACGACAAACAGTTGATTTTTTGGAGGAGAAAAATATTGAATTAATGTCTCATTGCAGCCTTCAAAAACCATGCCTTGGAAATACCACCTTCAAAGTGGGGAAGAATTGGTCCGATCTCATACAAAAGTGTTAGGGAATATACTTTTGTGACTGACTGTATACCGAGAGACCATGATAAATGTATTTACACAGTAACAATGAGGTTTGCCTCGCTTTATGTCGTACTTAATCGCTGCTACTATACACGTTATGTCAAACAGCGTTGCGGGCAATTTGCCATTGTCGAACCACAAAAAAATATATAGAATAGGGGTAAAAATAGACCATTAAACGATTGCCTTTTCATGTTTACTTCTATTTAATATAAACCAACTAGTGGGTGTTATATGAGTTTTTTCTGATTACATTCAATTGATTGAATAATAGACACTAAATCTTTAGAGAAGGAAAGGTTTTTGTTTACAACTGTTTCTTTTTCCAACTTTAATAAAATATTATTAGGAATTTATTGATTACTATTATAAACGCACAATTACGACATTATCTCCGTCTTATAGGCACGGGATAAATCTGGAATTCCTAAAGAAATCCTTGAAATGCTGCTCGCCTGTGTTATACTTATTTTTCGTAACGAATGTCCAGTAGCCTTACAATTAGTGATAACTGAAACAATTAATCGATTTCAATTAATTAAATAACCGTTCTGTCACCTTCCACCGTCAATGTATTGGATTATTTCTGTCCAACAATAACAATTAAGTATTTGATCTTCAACAGAAGACGTTACAGGTTATTAACTTAGAAAAAAGTCGGTATTCATTGAAACGTCCAGCAATTTAATTGGTCATATATGAACGAAGAAAACTGTATTTAGAAGTCTCTTTCACTTCTTACAATTAATTATTGCAGCTGGTGTAACATGCAGTAGGTTATAAAATAAAATTTTAAGTCAATTACTCAAGTTATGATATCCACCGAAGGTAGACTTACGGCTTCTTACTTTGTACTGAAGAGTAAATAGCATAACATTTATTTAATATTCATCAATTTTTTCAATGTAGTTTTCCTTGCACAGTCTGATTTTGGTCCTCCCATTTAGTGCACTAGAAGTCGTTTATATTTTTAAAGACAAATTTTGAATTATTATGACAGAGTTATTTGCAAATAGAACCGTTTATTTCCATTAAGCATGCAAGACGAGTCAGATATATTACCAAAATTATCAGCCCTCTTTCTAGCAATTTATCGTATGAATGAATAGTCTGAATAATATTCTTAAGTACGTGGGTAAAACAAATTAGAAAATGGTTTTGCAAAAGTTATACGTGAGTGGTTTGATGCTGAAGTTAAATAAAATACAATTCATTGATGGTATTTGTTACCACTTTAAACAAGCTTTCAGTGTTACCAAATTATTGAAATGTGCAAAATATTTGGATAGATTACAGTGTGTATCACAATAAACAGAAACTTTATTGCTAATTCGGCTTGCCTAGATATGTTTCTGAAAGGTTGAGGAATTATAGAACACACTATGGACTTTTCATGCGACACAAGAAACCTTATATTTGTTAATTTCTTAGAGCAATGCATGCGAACAGGATCTTTTTTTGCCGGAATTATCAATTTAAATCATCCTCCAAATTTAAAAAAAAAAATGTTTGGTGGACTTAGCTATGGAAATCCCTTAATTTTTTCTTTTGGATCAATAATGAAGTATTCCTTCCTCTTATTGATTTTTTTTAAATTGATATAAAATAGGAGAAAATATGTAAAATAATATAACAATTTCACGTAAATGCAGCCAAATGACAAATGTTCGAAATCGAATACAAAAGTCCCAATTGCTGCACTTTTTTCAATAATAATTATGAACAAAATAACTTTGTTAAATCAAATTTTTATCCTCAGTACAGTGCCTAGAAAATTATAAAAAAGGGAACAGACCTAGAAGTTTCTAATTAAAGCTATAATTCCAAAAACAAATTTTCTATTTTCTATTTTAAATTTATTACATTATTTATTTTATTGCACATTATAATGTTCTTCCTCATTTTCATCTTTATCGTCTGTTTGGTACTATCAAAAAATAAACAATCGAATTTCGGATTAAGGATTGACTTTCCAAAAATGATAAAACATGTTTTGGGAGCTTGCATGCGACTTTTTGTGTTACTAACTTGACATATTTTAGAATTCCGATACAAAATTCCACCACCGACTTTATCTCCTAATTCTCAACAAATATGAAATTCGTATTTTTTTTTTCAATAGTAAATAAATAGGGTGCCTCTTCTGTTTTTATGCTTTTTATAATTATTGAAACAATTTGGTATCATTGACAGAAACAATGAAATGATTTCATATATTCCTTTTTAACAAACTTACAATATCTAGGTGGTGGAAATAACATTTCTTGTCTCTTATAATATAATTTTAATAATTAACGCGATTTGCCTGACGATGAAATATTTGTTATACCCTAATAACCGGAAAAAAATTAATTATTCCTAAATACAGCAGGAACAACGTCTACTACTTGCATTAACTTATATTTGAAGTTAGCCCAATTTAAGACAACAACAACGCAGAGGTGATTGTATTGTTGACAGCGTTTTTTTAACATAATTCACGAGTTCTCATTTGATATGGCAGCAATATATTAAAGACAGAAACTGCTCATATCGTTTATTTTAGTCAGTTCTTTTTTTCATCAACTTCTGCCAATTGATGAAATCAGTTAAAAATTACTCACACCAACTCCCTAACTAAGAAAAGAAAACTGAGTGAATTATCAATTAGAGCGGCCATGCTGATCAATGTTTAAAGTATAACAGTTACCTTGCATCATTCAATTGGTGTTGTAGGTTATTAGCGGATATTGGCACGGTTTTAATAGTTACGGTAGATAACATCAAGCAAAAACGTTCCTTGTCTGAATACTGATATGGTGCTTGTAAAAAACACTTCAAATGGATAAAACATTAAGACTTATTCAATAATTTATAAGCTTTCATTGTTGCGAAGTATAGTCAATACCATTGCATATTAGCACATTTATACAAATCATTGAGGCAAACGTGCGTTCTAAACTTTCCTGCTTACTACAACAATAAATAAAATCGAATGCCGTTTGAAATTCTCGCTTTTGCACATCCCAGCAAGATAGTTGCCAAAATCTTACATTTACATTACTTACATTTTGTTTGTGCATGTTCTGAAATCTATTAGGAAAAGATCTTCTACTGTACCAGCCGCGCACCACCCCCATTTCTTTCTTCCACTCATTACCCAATGCAAAACAATCCATAACCCGTGTCACCCACACTTCACCCTTCATCCCTACCCTACAATTATATCACTTCACAGTTTCACAATTCATCCACTAATTCAAACGATTCGATCCAATCTTTCGTTTCCAATTTTTCTGTGTATTTCAGATGACTCAGATTTAATTAATTAATTAATTTAATTATAATTTTGTCTCAGTAAAACCTCAAGGTTACAGCAAATTGTTCTCCCTACATTGTACAGTATCAAAAAAAAAACTTCTTAGATCAGGGGCTGGTGTACTGTGATTCGATTCTCTTGTGTATTTTCGTTGCATATATTTCACATTGTAGTATGCAACGGAAATACACGAGGAAATCGAAGCGTAATTGACTTTCGTCACAATCGGCCGCCACTGCTTCTTAGGATAATTCTTCGATTTCCCGTGGGAGATGTAAAATTTACTAGATATTAACCGATCAGTCATTTTTTTTCTTAAATCACCATGACAGTCACCTATTCGTTGGCGTTTCCGAATTTTGGAGGGTGACAATTACAGAAACTGAAAAAAGTCACCAGTGAGCGCATATACTACGGTTTTGGAATTGAGATTTAACAGCTTGGTAATTATTATTATTTTACCTAGTAAAGCGCTGTTTGGATCAACCTGATGTTGCAGGAGACAATTTTGTGCTTTTTGTTAGCCAACTTTGCAGCAAAAATCTTTATTGCCGCATATCGTAATATTTCTTAAGTTTTATTATATTTCTGGATATGTCATTGAATTGATGATAACAACATAAATCAGTTAAAATATTGAAAATAGAAATCAATCCGTTTTTTTTCCTCTAAAAACACTAGCTTCTTTCGTTCAAAAGTTACAATGGGACTAGGGAAAGATAGTTTAGGACCTCAGTGTATGTTCACTATATTTTCAAATTCATTGTCAGAGTACATTCACATTATTATAAATAGATCACATATAAGTATATTGCAATCCACTAGCAAAGCATTAAGACTCAACCAATCACGTTTAATTACACCGTATTTATTAGTGACATAAAATCAATTTAATCGCATATTCCATGCAACGAGAATAGTTTAATAACGTTTAATATTAGCGAAAACTATCAACTATGTATGTAAGCGCTAATTTCGCAGAAATTTCCTTAATATATTACTTAGAAGACAATAAAAAAACTTATTATGTATTACGTATTGTATGCAGATATTCACAGTAAATTGCAATAAGAAGAAGCTATGCAGCTTCAGCGGCTTTTCTTTATAAAGGGGATCATTATGTAATTATTCCGTTAAAGCGACAGAAATCCGGAAATGGAGCGTGTTTATTTATTTAATGAAGGTAATATAAATAACAAGAGCATGGTTAATTCGAAGGTTACGCGCTTTGCGCCATTAGCAATCAATCTTATAGATTTTTCGTGCCCAAGATATGTTGATTACAAGATCTATTTTAAACCGTTATATTTATAGACTGGGATTAACCAAGGAGTTCGCACAAAAACAATAACCTAGAGCGTAGAAGTGTCGGTTACCATCGAATCTAGTTCTGGCACCGAATCTTTTAAAACAGATCTCGTTTAATATACTTACGAACACTTTTGATCTGGTAAAAGTAAGCGTTCTAAATTGACACTGGATAAGAGAAGCAAGAATGTAGTGACTCATACACGCCTTCCGATAGCTTGGTGAATTTCATAATGGATTGTCGACTTGAATGATTGGCACCGCCTACTCAAATTTGTTTACTATGTTAGATGGTCCTACATATGAATAGATCCAAGAATTATTTTAGTCTGTACATAGGTTTATAGCTGTAATTGCTGTTGTATTTTTAGTAATAATTAAGCTTATTTTATAATTTCTTTTTAATTATTATTAAATCGTTAGCATATTTACCTAACCCTTGGAATTTGATATTAAAAGAAATTGCATGGGCAATTGGATCAGAAACCCTCTCCAGTCATTTAAAGTAAAATATTCGAGAAGTAAGAAACAAATATCCTTTAAAATTCGTAATCTACTCATTATTTAAAACACGAAAAAATTGTAGACATACAAAATCGCCCAACACCGTAACATACCCATAGTATGAAGTTAGTCTATGTAAAAGTATATACAACCGTGAGGCTATCAATACTGTCATGATTAATGCAGAAATAAATACAAAGTCCGGCAATGAGTACCGTTGGCTATAGATTAAAAACTAATCGCAAGCTAGTTATCAGATACGCCTGATTTTTGTATCGATTGTCTGCTACTTAAGTTATAATGGCTTATTTTACGTTAAATAAAAAGTTTTTTCAAACACAGAGCATCGTACAGACGCAGACTCTTTAGGCGTGAATTTCAAGTTTCTAGACCCGGAAGAATACCGAAATGCGGCACAATTTTCCCAGACGCTCGGCTTCTAACCTTGTATTTGCTATACAAATTTCGAACGGTTTTCGTTGAATGAATGAAAATAATCTGCCATTCCACTCTTACAAAATTGAAGTAACTCAAAATCTAAGGAAGAGGACAAAGCCGCTCAAGTTCAATTTTGCCAACGGTTTCTAGAAATGTCCGGTAATAACGCAAACGTTCTGAACCAGTTGATAATGAGTGATGAGACTCATTTTTATTTAAAATTCAATGCAATTGCACGAGAAGCCATTAGCCATAGCAGTAATGTAACCGTTTAGAGTGCTGCGTCTGTATCGAAAATAATTGGATCTTACTTCTTTGGGAGCAATAGCTAAACAGTCACAGTTAATTCAGAACAATTTCTCACTATACTGCAAGATTTTCTAATCATGGAGGTTCTTAGACTTGGGATGAATGACTCATTATTTTAACAGGATGGAGCAACAGCGTATATGGCACGCTAAACAATCTCTCTCTTAATTTTTGGCATAAGTTCAAATTTTTGCAAAACTCTGCTGTTTCTTTAAGGGCCGATATCATAAACACCTTATAAACTAAAGTGGTGAGTCAAATTGTATTCATTTGAGCGTTTTTTGGGGTTCTCGGCGATAGACAGGAATTTTTTATTTCAACTGACACCTACAAGATGGTCAGCGAAATCTTCGCCATGTTTGATTCATCCTAATTCATTTTGTTTTTTAATGAAGCACCCTGCATATCTTTCTAGCATCCGATGGAGAAATTTTTCTACAATTTTATCTTTCCATGCTTAAAATTAACACCCTAACTACCCAGATTTAAAAAACATAGAGAGCTGTAAAAAACTGACAAACTATTATAATCTTGTTTGACTAAAGATATGCATTAAAATTAAACCAATATTTTTCTTAGTACAATTCCAGCGTTTACTCGAAGTAACCATTATTTTCCTACACACCTAGTAAGTTAACAAGAACAATAAGTAGCTTATTTTCGTTATGTACAGACAAATATTGATTTGAATTTAGCATAAGAGGAATAGAGTAATTTAAAATATTGCACACTAAGTTTTTTTCAGCAGGGAAAAATATATAATAAGAACCAACTAAAAGTTGTTCAAAAATTTCGCAATTTAGCTAAATAGAAGTGCTTATGAAAAAACTTTCTGGGTTAATTTCTTAAGGCAGTACATAAAGTGGACATCATTCTCCCGAAATGTTACAAGGAATGGCATTATAGTTTGTATTAACAAGAATGGTGCTTTATTTGTATTACTTTTATTATTTCATTAAAACAATACGTACAGGCAAAATGTGAATCGGAGAAATTTGATAATAAATTGATGACTTGCTGTTTTTTACAGTTCTAACGGAGGTCGATACCAAACTAAATGCAACGCTACTTTCGAATTCTAAAAAAAATTACAGCTTTGTTCCAACTCAGCTTCCAACTCATCATATACTAGTCAGAGGGAATTATATACTATGAAAATAGTTTCAGCTAATCAAATCGCGTCTGACTAGTTTATGATCTACATTGGAATAAGCCTTACAAATTACGCAGATCTAAGGTTATTAACTCCCATAATATTTTTAAAAGCCTTCAAGCTTTGCAGCATAAGCTTTGAGGTAGCATACGACTAAATATTTCCTTTTGCTCGCGGTGAGCGAAAACGGCGTTATAGTAACCAATGATAAATTTAATGTCCTAACAATAACTTCTTTCCTAAATTTTCTAGATTTTCTGTACTAATTTACAAAGCTGCATGTACCAAGTTGGTCAAAAGTTCTAGGTAAAATAAATTATATAAAAACATAATTATCAAGTAATATCAATAAATTCAATATCCAGAAAAGCAAGGTAATAAGTGCTATCAAATACGAAACTTTTTTTATGGATTTTTAAAATTTCTTAAAAATTTAAAGGAAAATTTCTAATATTGAAACAACAGCTTCTTTGGTTGTTGTTTAGAAATATAAAGTATCGTTGTACATAATTGTTTTATTATTATTATTTCTTGAAAAACAATGAAGTTTATGCAGAGAAAATATACCCATAATAAATTTACAAAGACTTAACGGGAAAACGTCGATGTATGCAAAACAAATACGTTTACATAGTGGGTCATTCCCATAACTATGTATTGATAAACATACAAGAAAGTTCAGTAAACTCGTACGCCATTTACTACCATGTGGATTTTTCTACTTCCATAGGAAACGAATTTCCACGAGGCAGGAACATTTTTCCTCACATAATTGGTACCCACAAATACGTATATAATAGAACAAAGCTCTTGCAGTTACCCATGATAATTATTAGAATTAATGTTTGCCTACACCTGTTGGGAACCTAAATAGATACTACCATACATATACGCATAAACTTGGCAGGCTATGATACACATTTGTAGAGTCCACCGTATACCGTAACTTGCATTTACATTTATATACCTGTGTAACATGCTTACAGCGATATTGTTTTATGGATCGTCACGTAGAGAACTAATGTTTAGATGTAAATTTATGACAACATGTAGAATAATTACGTCAGTCCTTCTAATGTTACTGCAGTGAAATACAAATTAAGTGCATACAGAACAATTAGCTACAATAGCTGTGTGTAGGAGTTTGTATTCGACGCTTGAGATATTCTGTAAAAGACATGTGAGACATTTGTTGTTAATAGGTGTCTCTTAGCAAAAAGTTCTCGGTTATAGTAAATATATCTAGCTGGAGGGGGATTTGGAGCGATTATATGAAAATAGTCAAAACTGCGTATAACCTAAAATATATATGCAAATATTGTAAAGCACAATTTTCTTAAAGATACTAATTTAATATATCAATATAAATTATAGCATGCATCTGTTTCATGTTTAACTTTTTGGTAAGGTCTAGTAGCTCAGCTAGCATTTTTGCTGATTTTTCCGTTCCTTTTTTTGGCATTTAAAAATCGAATCCGTTGACATTTTCTCGTCATAACCGGAGTTATTACTATATACTAAAACACTAAAAAATTGTTAAAGATAAGCATCAACTGTGTCATTGTTAAGCAAAAAATTAAAGCTACAGCAAATACTGGAGCTATTCTCCACTCTCAGCACTTAAAAGGATAGACCCACTACTAATATCCAAAAGTACAGGCCTACAATTAGTCCAATGAAATTGTATTCGTGCTATTTTATAACAAGATGTAAGGCAGAACATCCTTACGTTCAAGAATGATAAGGTGTTAAGTTTTCAACATAAAATTTATTCAAAATAATTTTGAAATAACCTTTTGAGGGGCTTGCCCTTATACTTAATTTGTCTAGTCGTTATTTGCATTATTGCTACTACAATCGCGGAAAATACCGCAGGAAGAGATCCCTCAGAGGACTACCATTTCTACACCAAATTGGTAAACCTCTTAGAGGTAATTCGTTATTTAATTTTCTGTTAGTCAAAAAATCCATCATACTGCAAGCACACAAACAGAAAAGTGTTTCCTTGATCCTTGGCTTAGTTTATTTCGAACAAGAAAGCATACTAGATGCAAGTAGATGTACTTTCTATTTTCTAATTAACTTTAATCATTCCAAAAGACTTTTGACGTGATACATTAGGACTCATCTTCTTAATAGACACAATATTTCAACAATAATTATGGAGGAACTATCTAACTTCAACTATATTCAAGTAGTTCACCAACAGCGCCGAAGTTTTAAGTCTCAATTACTCCGATTTCTTTAGAAGATGTTTTAACAGCTTCAGAGCCACATTAAATTACTCTGACTGACCAACACTTTGAAAACTGTCTCAGTCGAAGCGATACGAATTCAACAATGATGAGGTAATTAATTGTTAATTGCAGTTAATTGAAGTCATAAAATTGTACCCAATATTTTATGCCATCATTTCAATAAGTGTTTAGACACCTTCTAAAATCTCAGAAAAAAGAAAAATACTAAATGAAAAACTGAGAATTCCCCGCCAAATTAAAATCGATAATCCCAACAGCAAACTTACAAATCTACACCCATGACGCGTCTGACGAGTTCGCGTTTATTGAAGAGTAGCGAATCAATACGCATTTGATTCATATGCGACGCAAAATGAAGGATACGTTGACATAGGTCCGATGTATTCGGACGAAAGTAGGTAGCAGGGGCCTCACAATTGTACGATAAAGTACAAAAAGCAAACATATGGTAGCAGAAGATATTCCGGTAATTTTACAAGGAAGTCAACGAGCACACGCGAGAAGTTGAATATTGAAATATTTAAGATATATAATGATTTTTAACAAGCTCTACTTGTTGCATTTTACATGCATTGTTGAGTGTAGAGAATGCAAATTCTATTGTGCACAACTATGCGCCTAGGCGTCGAACGTGGAAATATATATGGAGAGAAAAAGCCTTTTATAAGTAATAGCAAGGAATTTTTGACTTCACTCAATACATGATAGTTCACGGCGACCATTTACTATTTATACTTAGTAACAGGGCAAAAATCCTGTAATTATTCTATTCTACACTTCAAGGATTTCAAATTGGATAGCATTGTAGATTAATATGCTATTTTATTATAGAATTTTCACTTTCTATGTTAATGAGATAAATAAAGCTCGTTCACATCAAGGAAACATCCAGTGATACGTAAATTATATGCTAGTAATGGGTAAGTAGACGAGAATGAATATAAATTAGTTTCAGTACCCCATGTAATGGTTATTAATAATTTCCTACTACTTGACAAAGCTATGAAGAAAGTAAATCGGCAGAAATTAAAATTAATAAATTAATTAATAAATTAAAATTAAAATATTGGATAATTAAAGAAGTTGCGTTAATTGAATTGATATTGCGTCGAGAACTAACTCCAGTTTTATCCAGCTTTAACTTTAGCGTATTCAGTACGTAACTAAGCTCTCTTTTAGATTTTAAGTTAGTCTAAGTTAATCTAGTAATTGATTGAGTGGAAAAGCGGATGCCGTATCGATAGTAATCTCTACTCTCCCTAACTTCCTGTATTTATCTCCCCATTTGATGTGTTACAATCAGGAATGTAGGAGAACAATAATGATAGCAAGGACTATGGCCTAGTATGGTAAACAACACATAAGTATCGGTAACCTCCGCACCACACAAACTTAATTAATTATATAATAATTAATCCGGGACGGCATGACACGAATGATTCTCGAAACGGCCGTCCCGGATTAATTATACTTGTGTGGTGCGGAGGTTGCCGATACTTATGTGTTGTTTAGGAGAACAATTTTTGCAACCTATAGGAAGACTAATAATACTGAAAATGTGAGTCTTCAGTATCAAAAATTATAAAATGCACAAAAAAGAACAGGTTTGTGTCTAGGTTGATTTAGATTGTTCTTTAACCCTGCGCTAGTTGCAAGTAAAGTGCTTAAATCAGTGGCCATTCCTTCAACAAATATCACTATCTACGATTGATAAAGTATTTAATAATATTCATTACATTGTGAAAAGAGTGTCATTTGTTCCTGAAAGAAGAAATACACCCGACACTATTTAAACTCGTTTTCAATAATGTTCAAAACAGAAAAAAAATCTTGAATGATGAGTACGAAATATAAACATACGAAAGATCTGTGAAAAGTACTAGGTCTACAAAAATAAAAGCGCCTTCAAGAGAGCGCAATTATTCTATTGCTACCGCAATGAACGTAAACTCCTGGTATTTGTTTCAAATTCAAGATGTCCCCTATAATGCAGTTCACTTTTCTAAATTTCTCACAACGTTAATTACCCATTTACATAATGACGATGTAGAAGGGGGTCATCTCATTATGAACAATGTTGGATTCCATAGAAATGAGGAAGCTTTAACTCTCATCACAAATCATCGTTATTTTCCAATGTTCCATATATAATATGACTATTTCTAAATTTGGCAACTCAATATTATATTTTACATTAAATTTTTATCCTGCCCTATTTACAAAAATTAGAGCTGCACCCTTCCACTTTTGATTTTCTCTCCGAAGTTTGTCTTTTTTTTAACTACAATTTTAAGGTGTTCTTCAAACAATTTCTACTTCCTTAAAAATATCCGAAATGCAAATACATTACATTACGAGACCATTGTACTAAAGCACCTTCGAAATATACAGAGTGTTTAATATTAAATACCAACATTACCAAATTCAAATACCAGAGCATTATTCTTTAAGTATAACAAATTTACATCTCTTACGTTTTTCTATATGTCTAACATTGATAACAAAAGAATTATTTACAGTTAAATGCAAGTTTTGCATTTGAACATTGCATCCAAGTGAGTTCTAGTGTTAGTACTGTTTGACGACCATGTAAAAAAAAACACTGATATTTTTATTAATTAACTATTATCCAAAGTAGCTACTTGCAAACAAAGGGGAGTCTTGCTTTTGGAAATTGCATCGAAATAATTGTTCATGTAAATATAGTTTGGTTACCAAAAACTGATAGAAATTGTACATTTATGGTAGCTAGGAGGATGTATAACTTAGCAAAAAATATAAACAAACCTAATAATTTTCATTGTAATTTTTTTATTATGAACGCTCGAAATTGCAGCGGTGTCGGCATGTTTTATTTACGATTGTCATGGTAACCAAACAATACTAACACCACTTCTGAAACCACTTCTATACAATATCCGGAAAGCTTATTACCTGCCGACTACCCACTCTATTCACTAGATCTGCTTCCAGGAACAAGGAACATGAAATAGGAAAAGATAAGATAGGGAGAGGTGGCAAGAAGACGATATGTGGCAAGGAATGAAACAGTTAATACAGTAGTAGGTTTCACCTGTTTCGTCAGAAATTGAAACTAATATTGTGCTATTAGAAATATTAGCTTTTGTACGAATTTTCCACGAATTTCTATGATATTTTGCGAAAATTCTTCAAGATATATACGACTTCTTTTTAAAGCGTTTGTTCACGCCGGACTGTTATTTATACAATCAAGGTACTATCAACTCAGCAACATTACCAATTTAATAGTTGGTCTATTCTAATTTATAAAGATTATATATTTGATAGATTTTTATTAAAATCTTAATCCAGTGAAATCTTTTTGAATTCTCTGGTTAGATTCCATAACATTAACACGTTAAAAAAGGAAACATAATATTAACTTTTCAAGTTTTATTATTATTAAAACGTTCACAGATATTTGCAAGTGATGATATTACACGGCAACCAGCTTTCCGCTAAATATAAAATTATTGTTAAATATAAAGAACCAACAATTATCGTAAGACGGTCAGCGGAAAATTTAGTAATTTCGGAGAAAATTAAATTTGCAAATAAAATGTTGCAGTACCCGTCCAGACGGTACAATCTAAGTACTTGAAGAAAATACTAAAAAATTTAAAGAGATAAAAGATGCAGACTGTAGAGCCCCGCCACGGCAAAACGCGCTTCACTCGTGAAATATCCAGCGATTCTTTTACAAGCATTTATGTATGAATGTAATTTTTACGTGAGCGGCTTACCTCGTCTAGAATTTGATGTCTGTGCATTCCAGTTGGCCTCTGGTGAGCTGCAGCAGCGGTTGCCGCGAATGCTCCTGCAGCTTTACGAGACATACATTGCCCCATGGGAGAACAAGACTCCGTATATTACGACCAAACCTACGGAGATATGAAATGTTATAAGGCATACTTTATATATAATCGTAAAAAGCAAAAATAATTGAGCCAAATGAAAATATATACTATAATGTTATTTTACAAGCAAATTACCAACTTGTATGTAATAAAAGTCTGGGAATGGTATTATGAAGCAGTTCTTTTAAGCGATAGAAAACAAGCTTTAATGTATTAATAATAAAATTTCATAAGAGATCGTTTAACTAAGAAACTATATGCTATTAGGTCTGGAATAATTTCCTGAAAGTACGTGTTTTCCATCAGACAATTAACTGCAAAACCATTTTCCAAAAGGTTAGAATTGATCTTCACGAAACAGCAGTTTTTCAGTATTCATATTAAAAAAAAATTTACCAGAAGTTTGAATACAGCATTATTAAAAACCATGTATTATAAACCGAGGTATTTAAATCAATAAAATAATATATTTTGTATTGTGAAATTGTAAAAAAAATCTTATTCTTAAAAATCCATACTCTTTCCCAAAGGATGTAATTTTTGACTTATGTGACAGATACTATCAGACAACCAAATCGCATTAATCAGCGTATATTTTTAAATTATTGGCACGCATACGATAATAAAATAAGAAAATAAATTTAATATCTATTACAATGTTTTAAGAAATATAAAGATATAAAATTATTCACAGAACAAATATATTATTTATCGTAAACGTGCTCTAGGCACTTACAACTTACAATTACATGCCGCATGAGCAGCTTGGTAAAATGTTCGTACGGATTTTACTAGCATCACTAACAATGATATTAGTGCACTATAAAAAAGGATGATTTTTTTTAACCTGGGAAAGGATTAAAACAATCCTTGTATGTGTTCTATGCATGCACCTGGTATTGTGTCCCGTGCACTGTAACTAATCGTGACCAGTGTCGCCAGATCTCCTGATTTTTCAAATTTTCTCATTTCCCAAAATTTCTCCTTATCTGCTGATTTTCAACTCAAAGCTCCCGATCTTTACCAAAATATTTTGTTTATTGTTAAAAATAAAATACCATATATCGAAAAAATAATATTGTTAAAATGTAAAAGCTGTAATATCTATATTTTCAAATCCGGCCCTGCGTCCGAATATTAAATAAAGGAATACAATAAGAACCAATGGTTTGAGATATTCAAGATAAATAAACTGCATTTAATGCTCGATATGCAAACTGAAATATGCCACACTAGCTCCACAAAACGTAAGAATATCTAAAATACAATTATCTTTCTGTTGAAAAATCCCTTTAAATAAAACCAAAACGCATGGCATCCATGCTGAAAATGAAGAATCTCAACTATCTTCTTCTATCAAGTGATAGATAATTGACTTGAGTAAATATGCTGTCTGAATTCAGAATACGCAAAGCCGTCCTCAAACAGTTGAATTTTTGCAGCGATACTTTTGGAAAATATACCTCCAGAAACGATCAAATAAACCAAAAGTTAGGTATGTTAAAAAAAAACTGAAATTTTCAAACGTTTCTGTAAAGAGTGAAATTTCCCGTATTATACGAAGTAGAAAAATTGCTTTCTATTTTCGGGGCAATTTTCTACTATTTTGGTTGAGTGTACACTGTTAATCAACCCACTTTTTTTGGTAAACTTCTATGTAAGCGTATTATTATTTGTCTGGCAGAATGTACAGAGACATCATCAAGCAGAACGATCGGTCCCGCCTAACTGTAGTTGTGGTATATTTTTTAAAATTTCATTTAAACGATTAATTATGATTAAAACAACTTTGTAAACTTCAGAATTTTCTGGATCCTTACTAGACATCGAGAGTTGCTACTTTATATAGATTTTCAAATTAATGTGTAAATGTTCTTTTTATGTTGTTGTAACAATACTACTATAACCTAATAGATGCTTATAAAGAAATGTCTCATACCACCATCCAGTAGAAATAATTTTATATTATAATTTTCTCAAATATAAATGCATGAATAATTACTATAAAAAAAATATTTCCGCTCAACAATTAAGCGCATAAAAGCTTTAGGGCCAACTAGTGATGCAAAGCGCTCTTTATAAAGCCAGAGCGATAACGAATATCACACACGTGACAACATCTAGATGATTAATTAAAATGAAAATACATATACCGGTTGCCAAAACTATTGTTTCATCATGTTAAAAGGATAGGAATGAATAAAACCTTTTGATAGCTAAAAAAATTGGATGAAATTGTATATCATACTTTTGAAGAGCAACCCGCATGAGAACGTCAAAAGTACATAATTTACATAACTCCGAAACAGTAGATCGTACTTTCTACAATTTATTACAAGAATTAATGTTGTTAAAACAACCATCTTTCCTGGCATATAAATAACAACAGCTTTCATAGTTGACATCCCCTTTGATCATTTTCTATCCACAAATGGTAAAAGATATAATCGTAAATAATGCATAGAAAAAGCATCTACATGTGCAAACTTAATGTAATATATGGATATTTAATGATTAACCGATTAATGAATTCACATATGGCAAACGATCGTTGTTTCCACAGTAGAACGTTTAAACAACATAACGCTATTATAAAGCTTCTATTTTTGTAGCTGTCGCAATTTTGCAATATACTACACTTCGCAATCGTTTATTTTACTTTTACTTTCGCATTGTCGAATCAACCAAAACAACTGTGACACGTTACAGGGTAATTTTACGTCCCATTAACTCTTCAAAAAGCGTAAACCACATAGTAATGAGGTAAATATTTCGGATAATGTAATTGTTTTAAAAGAATGATTTTATAATAAACTGATGTATTTATTCTATATGTTATAAAAAAGAACAAGACTGTAAGCGTACTATAGGCGTGACTAAACATTCTTATAGAAATTACTGATTACTATCGCTTTTGTTTTTTTTTAATAACCGATTGTGTAATAATAAAAAATCTTGGGTTGTCAACATATATGGTTCTACATGGAAGAATGTTAAACTTTAAAAGTAGTATATAATGATGCAACGAACAGTCAACCAACGTTACGAAATTAATTCATTTCTAAATAATTTGCTACCAAAATAGTGCTATTACGACTACATAGTAGCACAATTTACCTCAAGGAAGTGGCGTTTTTCAATTACTGCTTTAACTTTTATTTTAGAAAAAAATGTTTTTAATAAAAGTTATTTTAGATAAGTGGTACATAACCCAAAAGTATTTTGAACTCTACAGAGTGTCCAGAAAATAGGTGAACACGTACTTACTTCATTATTTTAAATGAAATATCTGTGTATTATTTCACTCTCTAATTCTAGGCTAATATAATATAAGCAATCATATGCCAATCGTGCCGACGCAAGGATCTACAGTAGGCGTGTACATTGACCTCTGAAAATTAAATTTATGGTAAAAGTAGCTTCATCAACGTAAGAAAACTATCCATTACATTACCACACATTTACTTAACTTTAACGCAGTATGTATTTTTGTTTTCACCAGATAGTACTTTTCATTTAATATCCTGCATTGCTAAAATTAAATACGAAATGAAGATTTTGTATTTCATTATTATTTTAACATTATCGAACTCAATAACAAATCTTGTATTGAGTGCAATAGGTGTTAATTGATATTTTGCTCGTGTTCATTTAACGCAAGAGGAAGTAACGGTCAATTAATGGACAATTGGACCCCAAAAACCACAAGAACTGGACAGGCAAAGAGATGAAGGGCTGCCTAAATTTCATTTTATTGTTTTGTTGCCAAACTTTCGGTTCTTGAATAAAGCCTTCACCCGGGCGTATTGTTACGTCGTCTTCCTGTCTTTGGCAAGCCTGATATGAGTGCCTTCGCCTGCTCTTGTCCTGGAACACTTTCCCAGTGCAACGCCTTTTCATTATCCTCCCATATGTTTATTGTTAGCTTTACGTGGCTCTTTTGAAGACCAGAAAAGGTGTTAAAACCAACGAAAAGAATGTTCGCTACTTATTTCGCCAGCGTATCCCTTTTCATTCCATTCGATCCTTTGGTGGCTTGGGAACCACCGCAAAGTAACGTGTTTATTGAGTCCTAATTACCTTAGATTGTGTACACATTCGTGTATTAGGCCAGGTCTATATGTGTAGGGCTTAATAGCCTTTAGAACTGCTTGACTATCGCTTAATAAATTTATGGTTGTGCCCCGTAAAGTTCCTTATGCACGCAGTTTAAAGGACAAATCTCTACTTAAAATATGTAGATGTGGAGTTCCGTGAGGATTTTTAGATGGTAGTTAGGACCATTAATGTCTATACCTGTTCTCGAGTCATCCGAGTACTTCCTTTGCCTTTACTGGATCCTCATGCAGTACGGCTCTCAATAATCACCTTATAAGGCTGATAAAAATTCTATTGTATTGCATAAGGATCGTATCCTTTGTAATATGCATCAAATCGCTAGGCTTTAATTCCTTCATTTTACTAAGAGCGAGGGCGCTTGATATAGCCTACTTCCGAATATGGATGTAAAGGTGCGTTATTTCCGCATCACACATGTAACATTGAAACATACGAGTGTCTGAGTGTATTGGAGCTGTAGTTGCCTGCTTTCTGAGTTGTTTTCGGCTACCAAACCAAAGAGGCGTAGGTGATCCTGGCTCTGTTGCTATATATGACCAGAAGGTCCAGAAACGGACCGGCTTAGGAGCGGCTTGTAATTTTTCGGAATGGTATTGAAACCTGTTTATTTTTCCTTTTTTCCAATAATTAAGTAACTCAGCATACATACTTGATTTTACCACTATTTACTTTATTTCATATGTTTGGTTCTTATATCACCACAAATTATGAATAATTTGTTGTGATATAAGATCATGTTATTTTCTATGAGTGTAGCCTAGAACCAGAAAATGAAATAATATACAATACCATTAAAAAAAAAATTAAGTAAGTATCCGTTCACTTTCTAGACACTACGTAAAATCCAAATTATATTTAGGTTATGCACCATACTGATCTAAATAATTTTATTCAAAACATTTTTCTCTAAACACAAAGTAGGAAGAAACAAAGAAAAACGGAGCAGCCTGTACAGCAAAAACTTATGTTTAGGGAAAGTAACGGCAAAAGGGTTTGAAATAGCAATAACAAAAGATACATTCTACGTGGGTCACTTGCAGAGTTAATCAATAAGGAATGCACATATTAAAATGCTACTACTTGATTTCAGTTCAAATTTTACGCGTGGTTGGTCAATCAAAGATAACGTCAGGTTAGGTTATAGTCGTAGTATTGTATGGTCTATTGCTTTCGTGCGTTGATTTGGCAAGCGTTCGGTGTTCAAGTATCTACACCATACATCACCTAAATCTAATGTCTATTAACAACTGTGAGTCATCAAAAACAAAGAAGATCCGTAACTATTTCTGTACAACGATTGATGCAATTCAATGACATGAAAAAGTGTACTCGATCCACGAAGAATATAATTATTTAATACAAGCCACATAACTAAATATTCTTTGCCTTTAGCTTTCTTAAAATGAAATAGGAAACCTTGACAACTCTAACAAATTCTCTACCATTTATAAATTTCAAACGCATTAGTATACCGATTTTTATGGAAATAAAATCGTCAATCACGGTTTGGGATCTTTTATGTAGAATATACTTTCTTTTCCGTTTTGTTCGTTTTTGACCGTGAGAACGCATTCATTAACCGCGACAATAAATGAAGAGAATCCAATTAGGAGAAAACTAAACAAGAGGAAGGAATAGGCATGTACACTTCACGCCATGGGGTCGTCATGGTGATTTGACAGGCGTACAACACCAACTCACGGTTCACAAGGTAGCCAGGGAAGGAAAGAAGATAAAGAATATGAGCTTATATGCAAATGTAGGTGTAGAGTGGAAATACATCGTGTGAAAGATGGCAGACTCTTCAAAATTTAGTCTGGAGAAGAGACATGTATGAGTACTACTCTTTAAAAATACATTTGACTTCCAGATTAAGAGAGAACTTATAGACTAGAAGTAAACAGTTGCCTCTATAATAGGAGATATTTAAAATTGTTTTCTCATGTTGCTATTTCATCTAAAATAGCTGTACTTTACAATAGGAAATCTTTTCTAAGAAAAAAATTTTCACTCAAATATATTAGTAGAAAAGAAGTTGCAGAATTTACTATCCCCTCAAAAATGTAATTTCCTTTAAAAAAAAGAACGCTGTAAAAAGGTAATCTCTCGAAACAATTTACAAGGATAGTTTGGAAAGTTTTCAATCTAAGACAGAAACACGTATTTTTTGCGAAATTTAATTTTATTTCTCAACAAGTCTATACATCTTTCTCAGCGATCTCTAATCCATCCAAATAGTAGTTGGCGTCGTGTTCTGCAAAACAGGCATTGACGAATGTAATGGCCTTTTCAACACACAAGTCGCTGGGGGGACAGATTTGGTGAACAGGGTGGGTGGTCTATCAATTCAACCCCAATTCGGGAATCTTTGCCACGGCAATCATTGACGTGTAAGACTGTAGGTTGTTTTGGTAGAACAAGTCGTTTTTTTTCTTCAAATGTTTTTCAGCAATTTCTACCTTCAGCTTGTCATGTAATAATACGTACTTATTCTCGTTATTGTTTTTCCTTGTAAAGATACTGGATTACCACAAGCACCATCATTTTCCCAACCGATGAAACAGTCTTTGCAGAAGCAGTCCGCTATTTCGACTATGCCTTAGCTGCAGGAGTTTTTGGTGCATCTAAATTTCATCCATAGTTATTAATCGACTTATTTCGCTTACACTTGCTCTTCACTGCTTCAACAGAGCTTTGGAAATGTTCATTCGAAATGCGTTCTTGAGTTCCCACAAACAGCGTCCAGGCTTTAATTTACGTAGACGTATTGCCTTTCCAATGCAAGAATTTAATGACTGTCTGATAGTCGAGTTTTTTTTTCATTTTTACAGAAACACTAACATTGTCTGTCACAAACAACTGTTAAGCAACAATTGAGCGTCCAATATGGGTAAAGTTTTCAAGTAGGCATGCGCAATTATATTACCAGAATATTTTTGGCGAGTATTCATGTTGTTACGCTTGAAACTTGAAAAATTGAAAACAGTTCTGTTTTAAACCCGATAAGGCTGCCCAAGAACACAAATTGTTAAAAGAAGCATTCGGGGACGACGCTTTGAGTCAAACACAAACTTTAAGACAGCGAAACATCAGTTGACGGTGACGGTTTGGACAATCATTTACCGATATTTATGGGATTATCCATAAAGAATTCATACAGAATTCTATTCTATTCAAGAAATCGTACATAACGTTGGCACAACATACAATGGGAAATTTAGACAGATTTCTAGTCAAGAATTTAATCGTATATTGAAAACAGCTACTAGCGTTGTGTGCACCTCAAGGTATGTAGTTGCGATACGCAGATGCGCCCTTCCATTATGCAAATCCGGAAATATTAAATTGATTTATCTACATGTAAAAAATACACACACAGAGAGGCACCCGAAACTGGTCGAAGAAGCAGTTGCGGCCGAAAATAGGAATGGCGAGCATGCACCATTTCGGATCAGAAGTAATTGGACGGTTAACAGTACGCTAAACGGACACTGCATTCTCTGAAGCCGCTCAGCTTATCGTTTTGTGAAATCGAATCTTCACTTGTGACGTTAAACAATACCTATACAGTAGCCTACAAAAATATTTGTTTGCAAAGTTGTATCACGAGGCTAGTGAAATGTAGTATAGTATTACAAAATACAACGTCGTAGGTTAATGTCATTAGCGCCATATGGAGTAACGTTCACCCAAATGCGGTCTGAGAACCTAAGTCAGGTGACCTCGTTTCTGACCCATTTTCAATTTTTCAATTCTTGCGACTTTTATAGCCCTTGCCCCCCTGTCTCTAGCGTTTTATTCTGTAAATCTAACTCCAACCAACTATAATTCTTTTCTTTCTCAAACATATAAAATTATAGATGCTTACGAAGAGTACTGCCTTTATCTTGAAAGGGTTTCAATAAAACTGTTAAATTGGTTAGTCTCAAAGATAATTGTGTGCTTGCGAAATGCTACTAGAGAGTTCTAGAGAATAGCAGTAGTGAACATCATATTCTTAGCAAAAAAGCATAAACTAAGATAGCAGCTTAAAATTCGCTTTACATGTTATTCGAATCAATCCAAATTGTATGACCCTTCAAGCGGAAAATTATCAAGAGAAATTGGAAAGTTGTTCCAAAAATTTTGTTTGGCGATGCATATGACGTATGATCGAAAAATATGTCTTAAATTTTTTGCTGACGAATGAAGATTATTAAATATGTGAAAGAGATCAGAAATAGACTCTAATAATATCAGCAATGATTCCTAATATAAAAAATAGAACAGAACCTAATTGATATAGAAATAAAAGCGAATTTTGGTGGAACAATATAGCTTCCGATGATTCTTCCAATTCTCCAATCTTTCGTCGACTAAACCAGTTATAGTTATGCAATCTGGTGAATAATAAGGTTGATGCTCCCTAACTACTTGAACGTTGTATCATCGTATATCTTTAATCTTTTACTGCCCTTGTGCTAACACTAACATTTCGTTTAATCGCCAATACATAGGATATGTGCTACTTGCAACAAAATTAATGCGGATGTTTATTGATCTTTTCTCTATATCGAGATTACTAAACTCCTCTCCTTAATTTCAGTTCGGGTTATAGTTTTGTACTTTTAGTTTATAGTTTCAGTTAATTACTCTATTCACTTTTATTTTAATTATTATTAATGCACGGCAGTTAATTCCCTTTAATTTTTCCTGTGATTAGATTCGTCTGTTGGGCAATAAAGACATACGTGAGAATTATTTTTGTTTTCACTTGTGCCGACCCACTGATTATATGGGAAAAACTTCACGGTTCAAACTCCTCCTAAGGCAATGATCACAAGTAAACGGACAGTTAGATTAAAATTGTTAAAAAAATGGTTCCACAGCCAAAAACTGATTCTATTGAAACACTATCCCCAATGGGTCCATAGACTAGTATTTGAGTGGTATTTGATGTCTGCTGCTCTCTCTTGTTGAAAATAGACTAAAACTAACTTAATTCTTAGATTGAGTAATTCAGAACGACAGCATAATGATCCGCTGTAATTCAAAAATATAACTACAGCGCCTTTGAAGTGCATACAGAAAAAAAGGTCTGAAGAAAATCCTATTTTTGAACTGGATAATCTAATGGAATAGAGTATTTTCCGATTAATAATAAAAGAAATAATGAGCAATTGTACATATTTAATCATTTTGCAAAATTATTTATGTTACTGTTCAGAACAAATAAGGATCAAACATGATTTCTTTCATCAAATCAATGATTCCTAAATTTAAGCATTGTATACAAATGTAATTATAAACCTTAATAAAAAGTTTCACCGTAGCTTCGAAGTATTAAGTATTACGCTTATACGAACAACAGTAAACACTCCCAGATTTAAGCTATTTGATACTTTGATACAGCAAGTTGATGCTATGTACTCACGCTAACTTCAATGTTATTATTATTAAAAGCCTTCAATAACACAAGTACTCGTTATTATTTCCAGAAGCTTTTCTCTTGCGCCCATACCATCCCAACCGGGTTTAACGCACATAGCGATAGCTGCTCCATCATTTTTTCTCTTAACCAAAGGAACATGTAATTTTCCTTGGTAGCTGTGGTAAGAAACCGTTCTACTTTGTAACTGTGATACAGAGCATTGTCGACAACTACTATTGAGTTTGCTAGTAGGAATAGTAGCAACCTATTAAGAAACCACTTCTCATACACTTCAGCACAAACTTGAACAGACATCGGTACTGCGACAAATCGTTTCTTATTGGCAACATGAACAATCAAGCAATGAATCATATCGTTGTCCCCCGCGGCCTTTTGGTACAATTAGATCAATGCTTAGTTCAGCAAAAAATCCCTGTAGAGATACTTAGAATATTGTCAGTCCAGGCGCTTGACACAAAATGTCCAACATTCATCCACGATTTTTTTATAAATACAATGTTTAATATTGGTGGGATGTTGCTCAGAAAGAAACTATGGGCCTTATGTTGAATAATCACTTACACATGCTCATCATATAGTTGCAAGCGAGTCTTTTGTTTGTAAATGATATTCTCATTCTTATTAGCTACCGATGCCTGGGATGGTTTTGCTTGTCTTCTCAGCTAGAATACGCCACTCCTTTACCATAACCAAGTGCTTTACTTGTTTCTCCAACCGGGACATTAATACTTTTTTAAAAATCAAATTGTTGTAAACTAGCAAAAGAAAGCTATTCCATAAAACCTGCCATATACTTCGCTCCCAAAAGGTTGATAGAGAAGTGAATAATACAACTTTAGTGAAGCAACAAGTATGAAATTTAGTGCTTGAATGCTATGCTTCTATTTGAATTGAATAATGCTCTTTGCATAAAATTAAATTAAGTCTTCTAACATAAACCTTTGTGGTATGTATGTAGTGAATCGTATATAAGTAAGTTTAACTCGTGTACTTGGAAATAGAGACGGTATTCACATATTACAACGTGAAAAGAAAAGCACTCATCTTCCACTGTTTACGTTACATGTTAATGTGCAACGTGTTAGATAATACATCGGTCATGGTACTGGCTTTTACGCATTCTAATTCTTGCCTGCGTTCTTTTGGGCATGACTATATCACAAATTATGGTGTGGCCGTTGAATTTATTAGAGATCGCGTTAGTCAAAATCTATTTAATACATATGTATATTATATGTATGTACGTAGGTACATTATCTCAAGGCAACACATCAATCTGGACGTGAAAGTCTCACAAGACAAATGGCGAGATAGTATTCAATTGATTCTAGCTATTTTGTTTTGTTGATTATTAAACGACTATTACAGTTGGATATAAGGCCACCTACTGGCTTCGCTGAAGGTAGTTATTACCCAACGTCACGCTTGATTTAGTAGCTATTTATTGGATAATATTATTTTTAATTTATTGAGACGTGAATTAATAAGACAAAATGACGACTGAAAACGTTGTATTCTATCTTAATATTATTTCAGTTTATAATAAACAGAAACGTTCATCAATCATTATATTGTTCTTCAAAGTTGAGCATAGTGTTTTTGGTGATTCAAAAATATTTCTGATATAAGCCTAACCGCAGAAAAGTTTGTTTAATTAGAAACAGAACATTTTCATCAAATTATTTTGTATAAATTGCAGGTTTAAAAAAAGCTCAGTAAACGCGATTGAAATTCATATAGTATATCAAAATTTGCCAGTGTAGGGGATTTAATATACTGTAGAATACGTTAATTGTAAATGTTGTCACGTGTGCAGTTGTTTTTAACCTGTAGAAGGGAAGAGATAAGATTAGTGCCATTGCAAAGTAAAGTAAACCATAATGACGCTGTGTTATTAAAAAATTCAAGGAATTTACATCTAAAAAATTTCAAAATATATCAAATTTATCACCAGATTCTTGCTCTTCTACTTTTTTACTGGCATCATCCTATAAAAGAATGTCTTGCCATTCTTACTCAACTTTTATTAATCCTAGTATATCTTTTTTCGGATGTAGAACTTCACGATACGGAAGATATAAGTCATATCCATGACTCCATTCATCAAGTCATTATATTGATGGCGAGCCAAATTAGAAGAAACTTGATTTATTCTCTTCTGGGGTCTTTCATGTGCGTAAAATTCGAGCTCGTATAAGTAACCTCGTAGTTGCTTCAGTAAATAGCCTCGCTCCAACTTCATTACATCTCAGCTTTCTTCAGTTTTCCGCAGTTTCATAGGGGCAGTGAATGGCGAATTCAGCGATAGATTTATCTTTTCTTTGATATTCAATTATCAAACAATAATCGTCAGTCAAAAAAAAATCAATTTTTGTCAGGAAATGGTCATCTTTTTCTGTTTAACTCAACAAGAATTTTTCTACCACTTGTACCAAAATGTTCCTTTAAGAAATCTAGAACTTAAACTTGTCTACATCAATCGATGGGGAACTGAAATCCCATTATCCTTTTATGTAAATCCAACCTGTCCTTACCGATTCTCCATGTTAACATTTCACCAAGGCGCACATAAAATAAAAGTACACATTTTCTACCACAAGTAGCCGCGTAAACGGTAACAAATATTATAAATCTCTATGATGTTCAAGGAATAACTCCTTCTAATTCATTCTGGTTTCATCTGGCCAGGAACAAGGAACACAGACTCCCAAATAACGATGTTTTCAGATTCAAAAACAAGAAATTTACACGATTCTAGTTCAAACGAATCGGTATAAATTAGTCAGAAAGGTAAGACGTTAGCTCTCCATTCTCTGGATTACAGATTCATTAAATTACATTTAGAAATATAAATATTCCATCATCTAACGAAGCGTGGTGGAACACTTCAAAATGGTAAAAACTGTTCCAAACCAGTATTTAGATAATTGTTATGAAGCTGTTTTTATGTAAGTCATAATTCTAAAGGTGATAGAGAAATACTTTTGACTCTATTCAGGGACACATTTTAAAATAATATGTCCAGAAATGTTAGGTTTTCGATATGATTTTCCCAGATGAGCAATTTATTCTATTGTAAACTCTTCGAAAGTTAGACAAACGTATCTTTTGAATTGGTAAGTGAAGGAATAAATTTCCAGCCAAACACTAGAAACAATTCAATATTATAAAAATCATGTTTTTTCCAAATTCGTATCCTTTTGAATTACTTTTGGATACTGATCTTCTTCCCAGCCAAAGAAAACAACACGATAAACTTGGAATTAATCAAACACTAACAAAAAGATTTCTAATTTTTGTGGAGCCAACGAAATTACAAAACATCTATAAATCAACAAAGCTACAAGAAAACTAAGCTTTAAAACTATTCAAATCCTTAGCAAATCTTTAGAAGTTGCAGGTCCGGCAAGCTATTATTAGGCAAACGCTAGCGCATCTTTTCAATTTCGGACGCGTACTACTTTTATTTGAAAACCTATTGTAATACTTCGATCTAAAGACGATCACGTCATGTATTCTTGCCCGTTTCCCGGATTTACGTGGAACTTATGTCGAGGATCTCGATGTCTTGGCGCTGTTCGTGTCGCGTAAATGCAACAGCAGTAGGATTTCATGTCCGCAGTTAAACAAACTCTTGTAAGTTAGTATGCCGAGATGGTTCCCATGTCTTCCTGAATGCATCTGCTTAAGCGCTCGTTTGCATACATTAAGCGATGTCTATTTCATCTTCTGCTTATTATAAGCATTAAAATCGCGTACGAGCGTACACGCTTATAGAGGCGTATAAAATCCGACCGTAAATTAGGAGAGAAGGTAATATGATAAAATGTAGTACAAGCCGGCTATCTATATACTCACATCTGGTTAAGTATACGGTAGAATCCGCTTTAGTGTAAATATATGCATAGTTATTAAGTGGGTACACACTCTCGTTAAGTACCTAAATGGATAGGTGGAAAGGTTAAGTAAGCACATGTCTAGGCATAGTTTTTGTCAAGCGGAGTAGAGAGCATAGAAGGACTTCAAGACAAGTTAATACTATTCTCAGTACGTATGGAAAGATATTACTTGGGGAAAATTGAAACTTAAACAACTAAGTATCTATCACATAAGATAACATTATATATATATATATATATATATATATACATATTATTATATGGCATATGTATGTATAATGACACCTTAAAAATTATCAATGTTATCTATAACTTTTTTTTTTAATTTTTCACGCATTCATTGACATAGATGATTCATGTAATTGAATACCAAGTTAATTGTTTGGTACATTTAGAAATGTTCTTATTTTCGTTGTTTCAAGAAGACATTGCATTTGATTTAGTAAATTCTCACCAGGTGCTATACAAAACAACTAATGTTAAGCTTGATTATTGTAGCCTTATAACGTTTTTCAAGCAAGACGACAGGGAACGAATCAAATATTGTCGTAAATGTACGGCTAACACACAAGGAAAATTCACGAATTATTGTCCTCGGCGTAGTAGCCTTTGATTTACAAATGTTAACTTGAGATTTATTGATATCATTGCGCTCAGAGCTTCAACTATGTGTCTTTTATACCTAGGATGTTAATATAAATAAAAAGAAAACGGGGAAAGGTTTCTAATGATGATCAGAGTCAGAGTCCATTACCTTCATATAGAGTGAAGGGTATAAAGTATGAAACAATTGCATAACGGCTCTTTCCTCTAAGATTTCGGGAAAATTATCTCATTGACAAGGCCATGCAAACAAACTTGTTTACGCTGAGGGAATACTTTACTGCTACTCATTCTTTTGCTTTTGTTCCGAAAGGCATCGATAAGCTTAAATGATCCACTAAACCTCTCTGAAATCTTACAGTTTTATTCTTTTTGTTCTATATTTTGCCCCCATACTTCAAAGCTAAACTTTGCATCAAAAATTTTTTTGCCGAAAGTTCTGAAAAAGGATGAACTTTTAGTGCATTTGGATAATAAAATAAAGCTTTCTCCGGGCAATACTTCTAGACTGCTTACATCAAAACAACAATGTGGCAGGAAAGGTTTTCTTTGAGAAACTTAACGACGCGCAAGTTACGCCAAAAATAAGTGAAAATTCAACTTCACACGCGCAATAGACAATGAGAGGATGAGATAGATCTCACAGCATTTGGGCCACAATAGCTTCATTATGCATCTCCTCTATGCCGGGGAGCTGTCTAGGCCATCAATCAACCATGGTATAAGTTAGGACATTGCTTAGAGGAATTGCGAGTGGCAGCAAAATGTAACGGCTCGTCATCCAGCATAATCCTTCTAGTTAATGTTAGGGCAGGGCACTTGCAGAGGAACTGTTCCAATGTTTCGCCTTCTTGACAACACCTACATGACAAATCTTCGACTAATCCCATCTTATGGAGATGTCCCTTTAGTCAGCAATGTTCAGTTAGAATCCAACGATTATGCGAAGGTCTGTTCTGGTCAGTATCAGGTGTCTTAATGCTACACGGTTATTCGGATAAGTCAAAGTGACTTTAGCGGTGCAGCAGGAAGAATTAATTTCATCCTATCTCTTTAAGAATCTTTCATGGGTGCTCGTTCTAATATTTCCATAAAGCACATACACAGACGGTTAAATTGGAGGTTCTGGACCACGTACAGCTGTGCTGGAACCCCAGTCAGCCTATCACTTCTTCTGTATTGTCAAGATTTGCATTGTGGCTCTTCAGCCGTATTACATTGATAGTGTTTGTTTTTAAGGTTAAAGAGAGGGTTCTGTGGCAGTCTAGTAGCAGACTTAACGTAGTTGGTCGCTTCAATACTAACACTACTTGCTTGCTGTCGGCAAACAATTCTTTGTCTATCAACTTTAAGGTCAGTTAAGACCAGTGCCATTATTATTTATGATGGTTCTTTTAGGTGAAGTTCCTCAGAAAATACTCCTGTTCCAGTTCCTTTGTTTGTTTTTGATCCGACAACGAAGACACATAAGCTGCTCTCCATAGATGTCGGTCCGTTGGTATGTCAAAAATTTGAAGGGACTGTCGTAGGGAAAAGAAATTGAAATGTTATCTGTCTCAGCCTCGAGTATCGCCAATCAGAAAATAGTTAATTTTCAACTACAATGTCTATGAAAAAGAAATTAAGAATTTGAGGAAAGTTTTTTTATAACAACGGAGATTAATGTGCATGTGTGGTGACTAGACCAACACAAATATAAGCTATTAAATTTGTCTCAACTGCAAAAACGGAAGCAATGATTCCCATCGAGAATCAATTTTCTTAAAATCTCATAAGCCTTACTACACCAAATCCACCAAAAAGGCTGCCATAATTCCTGGCCAATCTTGAACTTGCGGCTCATAACGCGCGACGTATGCTTTTACCTAACAATTACTAGATATTTAAATGCACAATTATTTAAATATTCTTTTCGAGAATACGGATTTGGGGAGTTCATAGTTTACAGCAGTTCATTATTTCGTTTTATTTAAGAAGAAAAGATGAACAAGAAAAAATGTTTCCCAGTCAGAAACTACTAAGTCCTGTGACGTTTTAAATTGTTAGTAGTAAAAGTGTACGACTAAACAAGAAACATGATCGTATAGAAAAATAAGTTCTAACAAAATAAATAAACCTCCGATTAGGTATAGATTATGTAATTTTTTTAAGCTAACGATTTTGGCTACCAAGAAATAAAACAAAAAGGTCGAGAACCTATTATGGAGCACGGTTCTACTTATGGGGGCGTTCATAAAAACTTGTTGAACGTAAACAAAGCTTACTGCTTCGTCATACAGTCGACGAGTAGGAAACGTAATCTAGATGCTATACATTGAAAATTTAAATTAGTTGTAGCTCGTTTTGGTAAAGTATTGTTTTAAACAACATCATACGAATCCCCTCCATGCTAACTTTTGAATAACGTTAGGCTGTTTAAGAACAATTAGTGGATTTCTGTTTTTTAAGAACTAACTCTTGGCATTATTGGCAGTTCAATTACATTTCCGGTGTTACCAGAAGTAACATCAACGTTCTTGTATTAAATACCACATATATAATACTTTGGCTTAAGAAGTACTACGATACGCAGCAATAAAGGATTTGGTAATTTATTTCTATTGTTAAACAAAGTTGGCCGGGAAAGAGTAACAATTGCTTTCTGTAACGTCAGGTTGATCCAATTTGGGTAATGAGGGATGGGGAATACGTAGCATGGGGAATAGAGTCAATAGGTCGCTCCTAAAGTTGTTTTATTTTTTCTATGCGTGGAATCTCGGTTACGTTTTGGAATAATATTTTGGAGTTTAGCAACCCGTACTAGAGAGCTTTCTTCTTCAGAGATGTATCCTGCGCTGCATGGTTGGCATTAATTCAATGACCCCCTGTCGTCCACTGTTTACCGAGTCTAGAATTCTAACATTTAGATCGCTGTTTCTTTATGAGATAATCACATTTAAAATGTAAAATACGAATAGTCGGTTTAAACGTAACAGTGATATTTATAGTGACGTATGAGATGAGAGGCTCTATCAACCTAATGTATGACTGTGTATTTTCAGACTTTTTATGTTGTTACTTAATTTTATATAAATGCAACAATTATCACCTTTTTTCTCCCTTGGTCGCTAAAAAAATTGTCCAATAATTATCGAAGCACTATAATGGCTATAAAGGCTATACAAAAACACCGTTCGTTGTATTCCATACATTGTGATCATTTTTGCCAAATTCACATAATATTACAGTTGCTTGAAGTTTATCTTACAGTCTGACATGTATAGACCACTGTAAAAATTGTCTATCAAAACCTAACAAAATTAAACAAAACTAATCAATTAATTGCAAATAAAGTTCTATAATGTTAATAAATAAAAATAAACAATTAACAGAACAAGCAAAAATATGAGAAAATAACAAGAACAAAGAAAGAAAAATGTGTAAAATGTAGGATGTAGTAAATTTACGATTTTAGAATTGAGTTGCAATTATTGTTTAGCAACGTGCTATTTGGATCTACTTGTCGTCAGAAGGGAAAATTTTACGCTTTTTTGTAGCTAACCTTGCATTACAATAAAAACTTGCTGCACATCCTGATATAGCCAAAGCATGAAATATGCCACTGAATTCCTTTCTTACCTTTCCAGAAACGTAAAAAAGTTGGCGTCACTTCCAGTGGCACCGGAAATTTAATTGAATTGTCGATAACACAAAAAGTTTACAAAAGATAGAAATCCGCCTTGTTTTTTCACGCTGTATAAAAAAAGATATGATAAGAAAAAACCGTCCTCTTCACATCATACAAGAATAAGTTGGTTACATACCCAATATAAGATTCATTCCTCTTTTTAACACGACTCACTCATACAATTTGTTAGCGTCCGCATACAACGAGGGTTATGTGCAAGAATTTCAATTAATAAAACGCTCACGGAGGAGATGCGAACATGGAATCCTTGCTACTGACAGTCATTATTTCCAATTGGTATCCGTTTCTTTGTGCCACATAGGTTATTTTCTGCAATTCCGAAGGCAAAATAAGATGATCTCGGCGCTGTACTACTACCCTACGGCACTATATAGCCGTCTCAAAACGTTATTAGAAAAGTTAAGCGTGGTACAAAAAAGGACCTGGTAGATCCGTCACGATCTACACGTTTAGCTTTATTATTATTAGAATGCATTCATTCTAGAATAGTGATCGAGAGGAGTATTTTTTCAAAAGTGGGTCGGAGAATTGCCATCAGCCGATAACGTGCTGCGCAAGAAAAAAGAACGAACAATAAATGACGTATACATATAGATGATGCACGAGCTCGTTTTGAAGACACGCATTCACATGTGGGCTCCGTTTGAATACGACTTAATAAATGCATTGCGGACTTGTGACCAGTTTGAATGCCGAGTCGGTCGGAATTTTATAAATTTCAGAAAACGATAAGTAGGAAAAAAGAAAGGCAAAGTGGAATAGCAGGGCAACATTCGACTACTATCCAATCCTTTCCAAAACACGCTTGTGCAGATATCTAAGGTGAAATAGGGTTAATAGTGTAATATAAAACACGATCTTCACTTTAATAGCCGTGCCACTAGCGAGATGGTGCGATATGGTGAACGATTTTAAGAGTTAGATAAAATATGGCTAAAGAATGCCATTAAGAATTGTAAAGAATGCTATTAGAACAGAAAAGAATGAGAGTGCCTAAGGCTGGAAATGTCTTACGTAGTCTACTTATTTCTCTTTCACAAGCTTCTTAAAAAGGTTAGAATGTTGCGGCTAATACTTTAACTGACAATAAATGAATTCGAACAATTTTATTGAAAGCAATATATTTCTTTTCTAAATAATGAATTTAAGAACTGAATAATGATTTTTTTAATATTCATGTTGCATACAAGGGTGGCGTCGTAAGTCTTTACAAAGGACCACTAAGATCTGACATTATTGTTTTCATAAATTTGACATTTGTTTTTGTTGGAGCAATTACAGCACAGAAACCGGCTAAGTAGTTTCTTTCAGTGACCGTTTAAAAAAAGCAATTTTGTGGAAAAATGGGGATTTCGCGTGAACGCTATTGTTTGATGTTTCATTAAATATGACAACAACAATGCCTCGAATCACTTCATTTAACATTTTGGTAATAAAACACGATCAGAAAGGACTATTTACAACTGGTTTGTAGAATTTCGTCGAGGTCGTGCGTGTGTCAGTGATAAATTTTGTAAGGTCGATCAAAATCTTTTACTGCTCATCGATGTTGTGCGCAACATACAAAAGATCGGTTCTCGATGGATTCCCCATAATTTAACCCAAACACAAAGCTCGTGTTAATTGATGTACTCAAAAAGTTCGATAGAGGAAATCCGTGTATAACATCGTAGCAGGATGACGAAACTTGAATATGGAAAACATGTTCCGAGAATTGGTTCGAACGCATGCAAAAGTGTATTAATTTTAATGGCGAATATTTTTGAAAAGACCAATTTTTTTTTCTTCATTATTTCCCACGAAAAAGATCGTCATATCATTGTTTATTCGTCTATTAAATTAACAACAGAAGGTTTCTGACGAAATTTGCTTTTTTGCGTAGAATTGCAATATGTCATAAAAAAAATAGGGGTTTCTAGTAAAACAAGGTAAAGCTACTCTATTTTCACCGATGATAGCTGTTAAGATTAAAATGGGACACTCGGTATATCAAACAAATGATATCATCAACATAGCGCGAATTCTACAAAGTGTAGAAGTAACGATTGGTTTATAACTAGTATGAAAATAACACTTTCAACGAATCAATTCGATTGTCTTTCAGTGGAAACAATTTAAACGATAAGAATTAAATTAAATTACTGATGGCTAGATGCACCGACACGAATTAAAATTTAATCTAGAATTAAGTTAAAACCACAAGTAGAATGTGTTCTACTTAATTTACTCCAATTGACACATTCCATCTATCATTTTAACTTAATTCAAGAATAAATTTTAATTCGCGTCGGTGCAACTATGGTCACCATTTATAGTTAATGTTAGAGTTAATGTTTCAAAAGACAGAATCAACATGTAAAGATAATTTAAGTTCATGTACAGGTTTATTGATGATATTTATACAGGGTCCTGTAAAAAGACCTTTCTGATTTTGGATGATCGTTGTTCGAGATGGAAGGAGAGTATACAGTGGGAAGTGATCTCGTTTGAGAAGCATTACAAGCATACAAGTTTTCATTCTCAAAATAAATTGGATTGAAAAACATGGGTAGTTTATTCGTAATGGCGGTTCTATAATAAGGCAGCGAGCATGTTTCGAGTAAGAACACGATTCGTGTTTGAGTGTTAAATTTTAGGCGTATAAGTTCCGTGTTAAAAAAAATTCTCCTTGTCGACCTCGAACTGTAATAACACCAATAAATGTGTTTGCTTCACGAGCTTCATTTGAGCAGTTCTCAAAGTACTGATCGTGGCTTGAGAAGAATTCTGGAAACCTATTGTCAGGGTATCCTTAATAACATTGCGGCTGCAGTTGTAGTAATCTGCAGCGACGTGGCATACTTACACATAAATTTCTGTTAGTGGTCTGTAGGGAACCTTAAAGAACTCCACCAGCGACAATTCCACAGTCCTAAAGTAACTATTTTTTTGTGGCATTTGATTCTAGTGCCTGGGGTCCGTATTTTTTTAAAAGGATAGCATTACGGTAACGGCGACTTCTAACCGATATTATAACATGCTTTCATGAAGAACACGAACGAGAGAACGTTTACTTCCAACAGAATGATGCAAGATATCCACGCTTTTCCACCTTCACTCGTAGTTCTGAGTTTGCTAGGCATTTTGTTTCCTTGGAAGGTGATATCGACCCCACGTTCATCCACCGTATCCCGATCTGATATCTTTTTGTGACCCAAGGTTTACAAAATTGTTTCCCTATTAGTGAAACCTTGAAGATAGCAATAACTCAGGAAATTGCTGCCATTCCGGCTGAAATGTCACGAACGTTTATGTATAATTTTCAAGAGACCCTTCCATTAATATATGTGATGCGGAGTGTAGTGCCTTACTATCCTATAATCCTTGCTATAAATACATAAGTATACTAGGCAAATAAGTCATCGGAAACAAAAATAGATAAAAATGCAAGCCTATTAACATCTGTTAATTATAAGTCATATTATTTTGTTTGGTAGTCGTGTTAGAACCTGTTGATAACAATGACTTGAAATAATTTACAAACTAAAACGTCTTTGAAAGTTTCTTGTAATATCTATTTGAACTTGTTAATATCAGTTTATAATATTCATCTGCACCTAGTTATTTTCGGGCAAGAGGATGTGGGTTAAATAATAATTAATACGAAAGTAATAATCTCTTTCCTGACTCGTTAAAAACGAAATTGGCGGTTTACGGAATGCGCACTCTATTATTTCGAAATGATAATACGATACATCTCTCCTTTTATCGCGCTACGGCTTTTTCTATTTTCCTCTTATTAATTGTTTGTATATTGAAATAAACCAGGGTATTATGCATTTGGAATTGTATAGTACGCGATAGGATGCGGAAGAAGTACAATAAAAGAAGGTAAATTAGCATGAAGTCGGTTACTAAATAGATCGTGACGTATTTATTGGTATAATTCATAATATACGAGCCGGCAAGGAGCATTATGTTCGTGTATTGATTTATACGCGTTTCTATTAAACGTGAGACTGATGTGTATAAGAAGGAGAACAAATGTGGTGCTAAGTATTAATCAGCGTTGAAATTATCCGGAGGATTAATGCAATATAATCTGCATTCATATGTGTTTAACTAAAGGTATAATTTTCCAAGATGATGATTAAGACAGAAGTAGGATAATCGAAGAAGAAACTGAGTAATATTGGAGGATAAACTGTTCAAGAGGAAAAGCGTTTCGCATTACGAGATAATTTATTAGCATCTCGCGAATAGAACGCGTCAAATTGAGCTTTTATATGGAATTATAATTCGACATGAGACGCAATTAAAGAAGATTGGAATAAAGATAATTCCGTTTCTTTGAATTTGCTAACAGAGACTTATCTAACCCGGATTTCGCGATTGTATTACGTAAAGATCAATAGTTCTGTATTTATTCATTGTGAGGAAGATACACACTCTTATGTTTAGATGTAACTAGCTTAGTGGTATCGTAGATGAAAAACAATGCATTATCCTCGACTTCAATACTAACCACAGTCAATGTGCATCGAATTTGCACTATTCTGCCGACGTTGTCGCTCCGCTCACATTATGGTGAATTCTCTAAGCACCATTTAATATCAAACCCATTAGCTACCTAGAGAGAAATCCCAAGTATCACATTAACGTATTACTTTGAATTGAAGTATAATGCCATTATTTACGGAGTACAATCGGAGAATAGAGACTAACGAAAAACGATATTTGGGGTGCCGCCTTTGATTAGATCGAATGGTGCAGATCATTAGAAATTGTTAAGGGAACCCAAGGCAGAGCCGACAACAAGCGGGCCCAGTAACGCCATCTGTTCCAAATACAGCTTCGATAAGAACTCAGGGTGTTTCAGACTACTCGTCCACTATTTTTTTCTCGCGAGCCATTGAATTTGAAGGTAACTTTATCTAAGCGACTACTCGAACATTATAGTTTGTAAGTTTATTTATTATTATTATTATCGTTTTCTTTGGAAATCCTAACAAGTGGTCGTGGAAAGTCAAATTAGATGCACTCGTTACTATAGCAAGTATTTCTATTTTCACATGTTGGTAATGTATGAAATGGAGTGTCCAGATCCATCAATGGATTCGCAAAATATTCAAGTGGGTGGGAGACAGAAGGAGGTAAAATGGCGGATATTCAGTTTATTGAAACCCATTTTCTTTAATAGTAACACCTAGTTTCTTCAACGCCATTCGATTGGCCATCAAAAAATACTATAGAAATGTCTAAGTCTACCGCCAAAATTAATATTTAGGAGATAGTTCACAAAAAGAAATTGTCTATCAAAATCGTCCAAATGATGCACATGAAATCAAAAAAAGTATAAGCCACGCATCAAGATCCATAAGTCCAGAAGTCTATCTCGAACGCATAGAAACTTTCAATCCAGGGTGCAACGGCGTATAAAAAAAAACAAACTAATAAATCAACAAGAAAAATATTAATTACGACTAATAGGTTTAATAACGTCTTGAAAATATTTTTATTGAAGCCTACTTAATATTAGAGAATATATTACTAGGAAAGGCTATTATTTCTAATATAATAAAATTATAAAAAAACGGATTTATTAAAAACGAAACCATATTAGTAAAAAAAATGTGATTATTCTGAACCAATGTCAATATTATAGATTTTAACTAAACGAACGCATTTTTTCTTATGAAACCAAACAACGACGTCGCAACGGCCACCGTCGAGGAAGTTCTTTTGTGCTTTCACCTTCATTGTAAGTGCTAATCACGAGGTGCACAACGTGATCGAAGAGGATTTGCATGTGACTTGATGATGTGATGAAAAGAATTCTACTAAAGCTGCTGTAAACTACTGATCACCATTTAATGGCTTCACAGTATTGATTTGTTAGAATCAGTTAGAAATTGCAAAAGTGGATCTTGCATCTCTTAGATAATAGGAAAAAAAATAATGGTTTATTTATTATCTACCTTGTTTGTTATATTGTATTATTCATATTGTCATTATTTTTAAGAAATTCCGTTTTTTTTAATCATAAATACCTTCACCCTGCTAACATTTTACTATCCAGTTTTATTTCATTTTCTGCCAAATCAATATAAGAATATTAATAGGATTCTGTGCATCCCTAGTGTATCGCTTAAGTCGTTTATTATTATGTATTCTATCAATATAACCTCAGAAAAATCTCAATATCTTTCATATTACCTCAAATCAACAGAAAATACTTATATCAAATATTTATAAACAAATTTAATAATTAGACAAATTATACATAACAACACAACTATAGTGACCAAAAACGTCACTTTTAATGGATAACCCTGCTATAATCAAGTATTTATCCAAGATGTGCTTAAGGTACTTCAGTAGCTACCTTAAGATTTTCCTTATTTAAGGTGACCTTAAGTGAGAAATATGCTCTATAAAATACAAATATCTATCTCAAGGCAAAATATACCTTCAGGAAGAACTATAAATAGGGTCGTATTTACGTGTCAATTAGCGTAAGGGAATGCTAAAGAAATTCAACAAAGAAATTAAAAATTCATATACAGTATCGTAACAAGTGAAATATTCGTGCGAGCCGGAAGCAACGATCAATTGCTTGGATGTTCCTATGTGAACCGAATCCAACCAAAAGTTCGTTTACAAAAGCGCTTTAAAAAAAGACGATTGCTTACTGTTTCCTTCGTTGTACCGAACACGCTGTAATCATTGCTTTGGAGCATCGAAGAATGGTTACATACAATTCGTTTGCCAGAAATCATCGGAAAAACAGTCAACAACGTCGAACGAAGGAAAACATCTAACTGTCCATATTCATCTCAATTATCATTTATCACCTAACGACTTCTTTTTTGTTCTCCAATGTCAAACAAAACATGCGTGGACGGCGATTTTTATCACCTCAAAATGCTGTTGAAGGTTATAAAAACCATGTTTTAGAAATACCGCCATCAGAGAGGAAAATATTTTCAAACTCATGCAGGTTATTAGTTAATGGCGAATATTTTCAATAACAATAAAACAGTTTCTATTTCTTTCTTTTTCGTTGTTTTAAAAACTGTAAACGTGATTTTCTTAGAATATTGTTTTCCTTTTACAATAGCGAATTTCTGTCTTTTCTTGATATTATGAAGCATTTCTAAACACAAGTAATAGATTTGTTTACATCTATTGCTTGTGAACTGACTAATAATGTAGTAAATAATCTAATAGTTTTTCTAAAAAGTTTATAGTTTAGCTTTCTAAAGAATGCTGAGCATTATCATAAGAACTTTTCAAATTATCCTGGTAAATAATAAAAAATTACAGAAATACTAATAAAATAAAATTAAAAACCTTAAAACTCATTCGTTAAAACAAAAACAACTTATGATTGATAGGTTATGATTAACTAAGCTCGACCAACACATTTGAGCACAATATTAACTAGCACTTGCTACGTCTTACGAGATTTTGCTAACCCAAAACACTTTTAATCATTTATGTTTAGCTTTTTTATGAGACACTAACACTCTTCTGTCGCTTGGCAATACACTAACTGACACTAACCTATACTTGTAATTTACAAAAGCCGACTTATAATAACAAAGTAAATAAGATTGAAGACTTTAGTATCTTTATTCCGGCACTTTTTTGTAATGTGCTGTAAGCCTTTTACAAAGAAAAATTATTAATAAGGTAAAATAATCTCTGTGCTTGCTTTTCTTTGTTGAGAATTTCTAATGGTGGCAACACCATTGATATTGATAGATGCAAACTTGGGATACATTGCATCTTGTAATACCGGTTAATTAATCTCTTTTAGCACCAAGGGAAGTGAATGATTGGTGAAAGTAGAAGTTTAACATACATAGACTAAGAGTTTTTAGTTTCCATCAAATCAAAAATTTGCCAATTATAATTTAACCTCAATCGCGCAGCTCTAGAACAAAAATTTACATCTAATTAATATTCTCCAATCTCCAATCATCAAAATACACACATTAAAGAACGATTATAATTAGCGTGGACTACTTATCCAATACCTAACGAATAATACTGCCACCATAACAAATTAATAAAGCACCGAACCACAATACACGTTATTTCCTAAACAGCACTCGCTAATATGCATGTAAAAAGCGTTTCATATTCATAATACTCACGAATTAGTATAAATCAGGGTCGGTCCTCCGTGATTTACGCAAGAAGCACGAACGGTCACCGTTGTTGCTGAAACGGAATTCTTTTCAATAATACGCCATTAGGAAGATACAGGTCAGAAAGCTTACATGTCATGTTAGACGGACGGCGCTTAGAACAATAACACGTAATGGTAAAAATATGTACACTTTTATTGTGTCGAAATCGCCGCAAAACAATTCCATTCATTGCGATATGTGGATATATTACACGATTTTAGGACACGCAGGAAGTCGCTTTTGAATTTAACAATCTGATAAGGGGATAGAATGTTTAACAATTTACGTTCACGTAATGTCATCTGATGATGTAAACGTGAAACATGATTATTGAATGTAGGATATTTACGCTTATGTTTACCTATCTCCGTGTTAAAAAATGTTTTTTTTTTACTCTTTAGTATTGAAAGATCGGTGATTTCGTTGCTAAATTTAGTGAAATTTTAAAGTGTCAACAACAAATAGCTTTAACTATTTGTTAGGGATTTTTATGGAAATGTTGGCTGCAAATTGAGCAGTGATGCCATTTATACAATAAACGTACCTATTCCATTTTTTTTAATTTGGTGGGCGATTTATGTTGGTATTTTTAAATAAGTAACATATATGCGATTATAGTAGGAATAGGGTTACATTGTCCCATAAATATAATTCTTTTTGTCGTTATAGGAATATGGATGAGCCATTCAAGGAAATGCCTGCTAAATGTTCTTATGGGAAAAAGAAATACAGATTACCTCCTAGCCCTAACAAATCCGATGACCCTGACATGTCGAATAAAGAAGAAGCAGTAGAAGGACCATTGATAATGATAATACTCCTTTAGTCCTAGGTGAGCAATCTTCGTTATTTTAGAAGACTCTGATTTGGCAATCAGTCCGAGTGGTAAAAGCCTAGAGTCACCTATAACTACTACACAAGCTTTATTCTCCACCACGGTAAAAAGAGAAAAGTAAGGTTCAATTGAACTAAAGACAATCTACCACCAGATAATTCCTTTCTAAAAACAAGGAATAATTTCATCCCCCTAAAGCAGTGAAGAGGTATATACTTTCTCCTCTGGAATATATGAAACAAAGTATTGTAACAAACAATAAAGAAATTACAGACATTCTTTCGATAATATTAATGATGGATGTTTTACATCCTCCCTCGTATAAGGCTTATTGTTCTATTGGTTCATGTATACCAGATGTGCCAGATCAAACGTTTTAAATTATTCAAGCGTTTTCTACGTTTCAACAATAACGATCTAAATACGCAAAATATAAAAGATAGACATTTGAAAGTTCGACCTCTAATTGAACAAATACATGAAAACTACCAAAAAATTTATTTGCAGAATGATTTTTTAATTGACGAAACAATGGTGGGGTATAAACGCATCCACACTGGAAACTTACGACAATATATAGAAAGTAAGCCCCATAAATGGGGTTTTAAATATTTTGTAATTACCGAGGTCTCTGGAATCATCTTAGATTTTATTCCATACCAAGGGACTGCAACTTTTTCTGAACTAAAGCGAACGAAACATGATCTGACCCAATATGAATATATGAATAGATGTAGGAGCATCAATTGCTATTTCTCTATGTAAATCAGTGATCCAGCGAACTCCATGGTTTGTTTTGGCTATTTTCCGGGCCTACCTTTATTTATGTACCTCACGAACTTTAGAAATATTGCGCTCGAACAGAATAGTCGCATACCGCACTAAGACCGATAAAGTTCTTTTGAAGCAAGGACGAGGTAGTTTTGACTTCGAATCAGACATTTCGCAAGGAGTTACAGTGATAAAGTGGGTGAAAAATGAATGTGCATTATTTGGAAGCACCTTTTACGAGTAAACTCAACATGTAACCTAGAGCGTTTTAGAAAATCTCCTGGTAGAAGAGTTGGTGTAGTTTGTCCAAATATCGTAAGCAAGTACAATAAGCATATAAGTGGGTGGACAATCCGAATGCATTAATGGGTCTTTACAAAACACCCATCAAAGCGTTGGTACCTTACATCTTTTGCAAATTAGCTTGGTAAATGCCTGGTTAGTTTGTAGACAAGACTGCACAACTTTAGACCAAAGGTGCAACCTATTTAGACTTAAAATTATTCGAAATCTTGCACAAACTGGTAAAAGTGCTAAAAAAAGGCAGACTAAGTATGAAAGTGGATTATCTCGTCTAAAGTGCATCAAATGTGATACTAGATTATGTTTGATTGAATTAAAAAAGTGTTTTTACGACTTTTAAAACTAATTTGTAAAAACTTTATTTTTGCTAATTTGTGAAAACCGTATTTTAATTATGCAGAATAAATAAATATTTATATTCTAATATAGGTGTATTTATTTAAAATAGCGATCCCTTATCGGACAATGTAACCGTATGGTTACATCATCAAACTCCTTTGTTTTCCAATACTGGGTCATTTATTAATTTCTATTACCTTTAGAAGAGCCCCACAAATTTATATATCAAATAAAACATTTGTCCTGGGATTTTTTCCACACGTGACCGATATAGGGTTAACAATAAAGGGTATAAATTATTAATAGAAACAGTGTATTTTTATTAGTTAAATAACTAATAAATTATTAATAATAAACAAAACATGCAAACTGTAGAGAGTTTTCTGGTTCATTTTATGGAAATAAAAAAGCAAAGAGGTTTCATCAACTAATCGCGAACTGTATATACTATTACGTTATGCTTCATAGTTTGAAATACGAGCAAGTTCCAAAATTATAATCTAAATGTGATATCAGGATCACGAACGAAAAAGTAACATACTAAGGCGCTTTAGTGCTTCCGGTATTTTTCTAACACCTTCTGTAAACGGATATTCTAGACACGCAAATGAATGAAAAATATACACCTACGTAAGTACTTTCTTTGAATAAACACCGAAAAAGATCGTTTACTTCTAAAATATAGCTCCATTACCTAAGTGAATTATAGGGTGAGATAGAATAGGGTATGAACAATCTAACATCAATTGTCTCAATTCTCAAAAGGCATTTTGCAAAATAAAACACGTCTTAAATGTTTTCTTCCCCCAGTAAATGGAATGCAGTAAATATGCACACTTATTATACATCAGTGGTCAGCAATTTTAAATTACATTTCGAAACAGCTCTTATGGGAAATTCGAAGAAATAGAAGTAACATTTTCAATTCCATTAAGGTTCAGAAATAGAACGACCAACGGAAAGTATTCACACTCTTATCGTCTGTTTTTAAGTTTCCCAGAAAAATTTAATTGAAAATATAATTGTTTATTATCATAAACGGGAAGCTGGGATTTATCTAAATCATAAATCGTTTATCGATAAAAAAGATTTCGCATGGATATTTATAGGAGAATATTAAAAACTTGGAATTTTCCCAAAACAAGGTATTTATTTTCATGGTATTTAGAATTATTTGCTACCGCTCCGACATTTTCATCCTTTAATCATTAATAATTTAGCTTCCATTTCCCATTATGTTCGCCCTAAATAAGTAAAATGGGGGAAGCTTTAATTGTTTTGATAATTTGAATGAAAGGACCATCTACAGTATTTAACGTTAATGGTCAACGACCGCAAGGAGATTATTTGCAGAAGTCTTGGAAAAAGTGATAATGACAATCTTGAGGTCGAAAAAAATGTAATGTAAATAGTCGTATCTGTAATTTATCTAAAATGAATAAATTTGATGCATAAATAACATTCCTAACAGGATAAATAATGTTTTCATTTTTATCTCTTGTTGAGATAAAGTTACCAGCCGTGATCTCAGATTTTCAACATTTCTGGGGAAGACCAACCGGAAATTATCTAGCTAGGCAAATCAAAAATTTACAAAAACAAAGGCCGTTGTCTGGTTTGTGAAAGAAAAGGTTGAATTAATTCCATTTATTTTTAGTTCGGTTACTACTTAGCTTTCTAAGAAAACGTTACAAGTTTACTTTTGTGCTGCATTATCGTAAGTAAGATTAACCCTACAGTTAATACGTCAACAAATACTATTAACAATTTAATACGTAAGCCTAACATATTCAGAAGGGACAACTGTAAAAAAAATAAACATTTAACTTCGTGTATCTACCATAATATTATCTACCCTGTGGATAGACCAATAAAGAAAATCCCGGAAAAGAAAATGTAAAAGTTAAATACCTCGCATAAGATTGAATAGCTTGTCTCTTCCAACAAGGACCGATTGCCGAAGTTATAAACTAAAGAGATATATAAATTGCAGTATCGTTGTCGTAAATCAGATATCGGGTATAGAATCTAGGATCACAAGGACACATAGGCGAGTCAACAGGAGCCGAATATCTCTACCAAGTAGAAAAGTACAATATTGGTTGTGAGAACGGCAAAATACTTCTTAAATGGATACATATCCCAAATATAATAAATATTAGCAAACCATGAAGCACGCAGCTGCCGACGCCAAAGTAATGAGAAGCTAGAAATAACAACATCTTTAAAAAAGTTCTGAAAAAGCTTATATTATATTCAGCTAAGTACGTTAGTGTAGCAAAAAAAACACCACTTCGATAGTTTAACTAGATTAGTATAAGAATATTGTGGTGCTGGGATTAGGGGGACACTTTTTATTCACGTAAAAAAGTTAGCTTAATCAAATGTTATTAAATTGTCGCACTTGGACTTGACATTTTTAAAATATTCGACATTTTTTAAATTTCAATAAACGCCAATTCAATATTTACGGTTGTTTACAAATTTTGGCGACTTAATTTACAGCAACACATACCTTGTTTAAGTAATAAGTGGCCTGTTAGCTACAATGTTATTATGTATGTACATACATAAACTTATTGTACAACATACTGGCAAACCAGAGACACTTGAAAGTTAGAACTTAATAGAGAACGTCTAAGTAATTGCAGCGCAATGCATTATTTTTAGATCCCGTCACCTTGTTTCTGAAATTATTTTTCCAGCAATTTTTGTAAAAAGTAAATTTGCCATTTCAGGACCAGATATCCCATTGTTTAAAACACTTTAGAATAATTGGTCTAAAATGTTCCAAATTTAATTTCTGGCATAGAAGACCCTGGGACAAAGCAAATGTTTGCCACCGATAGTAAAAGTATTTTAAAAAGCATCTCGTCATAATTTTTCGTGAAGGCGTTTCTCTTCGCCGAATAAAATTTTAAAAACCAGTTGCATACCACATGACCAAATAGATGGCAAAAGCCATATACTTGACCCTCATCATGGGCATCTCGCTTATTGTTGCTAAATTTTGTGTTTGTTATTAAGGCGTAGAGAAAATGAGCCTATGACAAATTCGAACACCTAACTACGTCCTCGAGGGCACTTCTATCTAACTGGAAATTTTCTGTCAAATTTTTCAATTATCGTTCATTACTAATAGGAGCATGTCGTATACCAACGAAGAGAAACGAGATATGTAAAGTACTTTTTATTCGTCGAACCGAATTCAACAATAGCGAGTACAAGATATTTACATTCTATCCAGAACGACAACAGCTACGTCGTACCACTTTTCTAGATCTTGGTACAATCTTGGTCGCGAATGGATCGTTTACCAGTCGCGTAATGTTTACGTTAACAGGAATTTGAATGAAAACTAACGGGTCATTTTATAGACGGTAAATTGAAGGTGTTTTTGCAAGGTTTATATAATTTCTTGTAACCTTATTTGTAATAAAGAATGATAACAATAATAATAGAAACCAACAATTACAGTAAATGTTGAAATAACTGGCCATATTCCTAAATGCACAATTGCGCACGTTTTCCGGCATTCTGAACTGCCCTTTGTCTTTGTGGAGTTCTTCAATGCTTTGTTGGACATCTACTTTATAAATATTATATTTAACATGATACATTCAATAACTCCATTAATTCCAATTCAACGGTTTGGAAATTCTTGACTTAAGCAATGCCTCACAATTGCCGCATTGTGAACCCATTCCTCATCTTCTATAAGTGCTGTGGTTAATTAACCCTCAAGTACTATCGTGTTTTCAGGTAACACAACTGCTATCGTCTTTAAATTTAGCTTTTTTTTGTTAGTTATCTTTTTTTTTTCACTTTTAAACCCACAGTGTAATAACTAGACCTTTATCTTGCGATTGTTGTAAGGAAAAACAAAACTTTATTTAAAGCAAAACAGAAAATTAGGAGGAAATGTTACATTCATAAAAATTATGTAAAAAGTATTTCTTCGTACAATTTTTTCTTTTTACAAAATTGTGTTCTGTATTGTTAAGATGTCTTGGTTTTTTCTGTTACTGGAAACTATGGTCTTACTCCCTGTAAAAGAAAATGCCATTAGCATTTCACATAAAAATTCTGACAATGACGTTGTGAGGCGTACATTTTATTTGACAAAAAACAGGTTGACGACGCTCTGGTTTGTGAGGAACTGAGTAAGAAATTTGTTTGAGTCGAATATTTATACGCCGTACAGAAATCAGGGGAAATGCCACTATTTGATTTGTAAAAAATCACCGAAGTCGAACATAAATGAGTGAATCCCCTGTACATGTAGGTACTATAATAAAAATCGCCGAATTGGAACGTATATAAGTGAATCCCCTATACTTACATGCACAACAACATCTGTGATTTCCCCAAAAGAGGACGAGGGCTATTATCACTATAAAATTCTAAATCATTGGTTAGAATACACTACGCTATTTTTGAAAAAAACAAACGTAATTGCTATCGTGGGGTGTTGAGACACCCCAAAAGCTATTTTTTGCTAAAACTGTAGAATATGGTAAATAATAAATTACACTATATTACATATCTCATTTGCATAGGCGAATACCTGGAACCTTAGAAATGTGACAAAAATAGTTTTAGAAAAAATTAAAAAAAAATGACCTCTGGGGTTCCGAAACACCCCACGATAGCACTTGAGGGTTAAATAGAACATTGTCACCTAAGAACTTGGATACGTGTATGCGAAGAAGGTTTCAATATCTATATTTCCCCATTTAATGTTTCTTCGTACATAATTGGGATTTCCCAAAACGATGTTGTAGTCATACCCAATTTTGTCTGGAATTCGGTACTCCTCAATAATGTTAAACGTTCCACAATTGGCAGGTTTTGCTTCATTTGGCCAGATGATTTCGTAAAAAAATATTTGCCGTCTTCTAATCTCCCCACTAACTAGCTACAATACTCCAATCGTCTTCAATTATCACTAGGCTGTGGCTAACATGGATATTGTATTTCGATGTAAAGGTCTCCAAACTCAAGAGAGGGGGAAATTCTGACACCAGTTCGAGTATAGATGTCATGGATTACTATTTATTTTAAAAGTAGAAAACTTACATAAACTTTGCAAAAACACACATGGAGTCTCCTTGATTTTCATGCAAATTACTGTTAACATAAACATTGCGCGGCTCGGTAAATGGAGAGATCAAAATCTAGACAAATGAAACCATGTGGCCGTTGTCGTTCTGGATACAATGTAAATATCTTGTACTCACTATTATTGTATTTCGATTCGTTGAATAAGAAGCACTTAACATATCTTGTTTCCTTTCATTATTGTACGACATTTATGAACATGTTATACATGGTTGGAATCAGAGGAAAAGCTTTTTCTGACTGTGTCAAAATCCAATATAGAGTCGATAAGAAAAAAAGAGTTAATGATGAACAGAAACAACCGGAACATCACATAAAGAGAATGTGGTTTTAATCTTTCTCTTCAAAGCCAAATAAAGATGCTAGAGGTGAAAGAGGTGAAAGAGAAAAAACAGGATTTTTCTTTTTTCTAAAAAATCTTGGACGTCATTTGCTGTAGCTCCATTTTCTCCTAGGGCACATAACAAACACAAAATATAATAACTTTGAAATGTGGTAGGTAATAGATTATGGACCATTGACTATAAGTATAAACAAGTTTGCAAACTAATATACCAGACAGCAACATGTGCCACTGTCCACTAATTTAGAATAGTAGGCAGTAAGTTTTGAAAAACCTTTATTATTTACTGGGTTACTCGCTGATCAGTCACAAATTCATCGTAATTTAAGACTAAACGTGTTCCGGGTTCGAACCGTGGTTAAACAAACACTCGACGTTTCGCCCACAATCATATGTGGCTCCTTCAGGAGAAGGAAAGGTGGTAGGCAACAGCTAGCACGGTAACCCAACGTGTAAACCACGCCAGGTGAAAAACTAACTGATCTGGAAGCGGTTGATCACAGTAACGCAGCATGTGAACCATGCCATAGGCGAAGATCAGCTGCAGTTGCAGTTGCGACCATGCCTGGTGCCTACCACCTTTCCTTCTCCTGAAGAATCGTCGAGCTTTGCCGGAACACGTTTCATTGGCTGACTTTGGCTGTGGAAGCCTACGTTATTATTTCGTATTAATTGGTAAAAAAAATCCACAACTATAATCAACTAACATCGCGCTATTTGATTGACACTGAGTGCTCTGAAGTTTTGGAATTACTTTGCGAACAACCCTTGGATCTCAAGAAATTTGGAATCTCCTGTTATTGTTTTACATGCATTTCGAAGACTTTTCCAATGTTAAAATTTGACACTTTAGTTTACCTTGTTGTTATATTAAAATCTCTAATATGTTTGTTGCATGCTTATTAAAATTTCAAGGAACAGTATGTGTTGCTACAAAAAAGACCCCATTTTTGTTACTTCTTTATTAACATGAGCTACGGAGCTACAAAGTTACACCGATAATAAATTGAATATTTTGCAATGTCGTGACTCTCGAAGAGTTTACTACCATAATAAATATGAAAAAGAAATATCTAATTATCACAGTACTAAATCCTACGAACCGCTCACGCCAGTAACTACGTATATGTATGTATAATTTTACTTGTTAACGGAGGTCTTTGGCGCCTAATTGGGATAATAGCTTCCCTTAGTTACCCAATCTTGGCACTAATGATCTAATGATGAAAGTAGGAATACATATTAAACTTTTTGCAGTAATTTTGGGAACATGAGAAAAATCGATTAAACTTGCATTATAAAATTTTATTCAAGTTTTAGATCATTAATTTATAAATTTAATGCTATACCAGTATTAAGAATGTATCTGTCATATATTTATTTTAAGTTCGATCAGGATTTTTACTGAATTACTTAATCATAACATAGATAAACAAATTATCGTATTATTTGATAATTTTTTTTTAGATTTCCAATTCTTTAAAAAGATTTTATAGCGAAATTTATTATTTGCTATCAAACTTTAATTAATGATAAAATGGCAACTTTCTTTATTATAACTTTTTTAAGGTGTAATTTAGTGATTTACATATCTAAAAATAGAATTAATTATAGATCTTATATTGCCATTTAAAAATGCAATTTAAGCTATGCGAAATCGCTAAACCATCCGACGTCATATTAGATTTATTTTTTTTATTTTTTTTATTTTTTTATTACAAATTAACCAGAATTAACGTCACATGCTTCTTTAGTGTCGTAGGCCCCCATGTGTTTTTAGAAAAAAATGCGTGGATTATGTCAAAACAATACATTAAAAATTACGTACCTTGAATTGATAATTCTAAACAGCTTAAGTTAAAACACTTTCCGGTTGGAAAAATTCTCATATTTACACTAAAAGTCCTCTGATCACGATATCATTTTCATTTACACTACGATACGAGTTCACGCCGCGCATCGAGCATCATTCAAAACGAAAATTCGTGCGCACCTGTTGCTCATTTAAACGCATGTGTGATAGTGAAGTGCGGTTAAAGTGAGCGCTCTTATCTTGTTCTTAACAGTTCGTTAAAACGAACGTGTGTGTTCGGTATTTGCATATACAGATGCATAGGCACGACATTCTCACTGGTGTATAACAAGTTGCATAACCAACATTTCGATAAAAATATTAAATAGAAAATTACACAAAATGTAAAAGGTTCTTCATTCATACAAATGAAAAGCATTAAATATTGTTAGTTTGGTGAAAAGTTTGTGATTACTGCCATGTGGGGTCAGTAGCGTAACTAGAAATTTTGGACCCCCCTCAAAAATTTATATGAGGCCCCTCAGCAATAAATAAATTTAGTAAATAACATAAGTAATATCTATTTTATCTGCCTTAAAAACAACTTTTAGGAGTGACATGTTAACAATATATTCCCAGTCATACCGCACCACGTTCCTTATCTACCGTTAGTCATCGCGGAAGCTCTTTACTACCACTTCTCCTTCCGCATTGCAGCGTTTTGCAGACCATATCTACGCCACTGGTGGGGGCATATTAGGCAATTTTCTGACATTCTTGTTTCCAACTGTTTCTTTCTCCACTCTAATCAAAATGTGAGAGTGAGTTTGTTTTTGGAAGCTGCCTCCATCGTCACTACATTAACAAATTCGAAAACGTCTTAAAAAAACTGCCGCCCAATATAACGCACGCTTCAAAATTTATATCTATTTGCATATTGTTCGTGTGTTGTGAATGTTAGTGTACGACATTTTACAAACAACACAAAAGTATCAGCACATTTCGCACCACACAAGATTAATTGATAATTCCGGGACAGCTATTTCGACGATACGTCGATCCTCCTCATTTCCAACGGAACACCGAATCAATTAAACTTGTGTGGTGTGGAGTGTGCCAATACTTTTGTGTTGTTTGCCATACTACCCCTATCATTATTGTATGAAATATTGTTTATTACCGGCTGCTCGACAAAACACGAATCTGTTTAGTCGCATTTAAAATTTAGTAATTTCCCCTATCTTGCCCAATTTCCTTTTACTTCGTGCATGCTTTGGCCTATTCAAGAACCTACGACAAATATTTCTAGTAGTTCTAACGGAGAGGGTCGCTACGCATCCTCGAATTCTTGTCAACAATGAAAGTCAGCATGCGCTGGCATTAAGAATAATGACTTTTCGTACTTTTGTACTCGATGAAACATCTGCGTCACATAAACTTATGTCGGATGAATTGAACACTTGTTCACGATTTGGATCTGTCCAAAACCGAAGCGGGAATAAAGGCTTCAAGACTTGGACAGTCGAATTTTCTTAAAGAAAATGTCCGATGACTTAATTTCGTAATCGTCATCAGCCGCCGGAATGTTTCTTTAAAAAAGAAGAAACTCCTGTATATATTCATGCTCTACAGCTTAGCATTGCATGAATGGCGGCTGTTTATAAGCGCACCGAGTCTCAAAGCGATTTTGCTGGAAACGGGAACCGGCTTCAATCGATACCTATCGGACATGCATTCTAAATGAAGAAAACATACGACAATGTAAAGCTATTATAGAGGATTAACTACAGCAAGTATGGTTGGCAAACCTGTGCCGACTTGAAGGTAATGGCTCTTACATAAAGTACAAATGTACAGCACTTAACATGGGTAGAACCGCACAAAATCATAATTCCTTCTTTACGTATCAAGCTCGGCTTCATCAAAAACTTCACATTAAACAACCCTTCAAAAATCCCAACTTTGAGAAGCTTCTTCAAATTAAATACAAGCTTAAGGCGCGTTCTACAAGAATCTGACCGAGAACATGTTGGCTTTGTTTGACGAATTCCGCCGCAATATCCGCTTATTTCACTACCACTTCAAGTTCTTCCTTAATAAATGCGGGTGAGCCCGTTATTGCCAAGGTGGAGAAACGATACCAGGACGTCTATTGCAAACGACAAGCCACACGAAAGCAAAAGTCCTAAGCAGATTAAGAAAATGCACGCTCATCACAAACAAACCGTATCAGGCTTTTTTTTAGTTACATGTTTAGTTGTGTTCAGCGCATTGAATTGAATTCATTAAGAAACAACTATTTTAATCTGGGAAGCATGAACTTTTCGAAATGTTACCCAGTGTAATAGTATAATTACACATATTTTAAATCCAAGTGTAATAAATAGAAGAAAAACTAGTATCATTTCAGATGGAATTTTATTTAACAAAAAAAAATAACTAATAAAATAAATAATAATAATAAAAAATTTTTATAAATATAAATAAGTTACAAGAAAAAATAATATCTATTCCCAAATTTTCAGAATGTATTGAAGATTTTAACTACAAGAACTGTACATAACGCCATAAAGTTGTAAAACATTGATATGCTCTTAATAATACTGAAGCTAATCGGTTTTTCTTGCGTATGAGCACATATAAATAAAATTATTTGATTTTTTTTACCGCAATTCGCTTCACTGTTAGTTTAGCAACAAATGTTTTCAACATGTACATATATATTAGTCTTGTTATTATTGATCATGAGTTAATTATTATACTTAAATCTAATTAATCCCTTAGTAAAATTATTAATTATTACATGATGTCTTTTCTACTTTGGAAAAAGCAGAAAGGAAGTACTCGACCGTACTTGCTGAGAAGGAACTAGCAAATTAAAAAACCTGGTATAGGCTCTGTTTCTGAATGGTTAAATTAAAAACTCAGTTTTGTCTAAAACTCTATATTTCTTTCGTCCTTTATTCAGAACTTCCTCAAGGATTAAAATGATAAGCGTTAACGAACATCTTCAAATAATGGAATGGTACAGTAACCAAGGAAAACGCTTTATAATTAACAATACGTTCAAAATCATCAAAATAATTTTGCCGTCTACCAAAGAATTTTAAAATGTATTTGTGGAATGTACTTTGAATGTATTGTTAATTTTAAAGTGTTTCCCTTTGTTTCTGTAATATTCCACTATTTGAAGATGTTCGTTAGCGCTTAACACACATTATAACTCTTGAGGAAGTTCTGAATAAAGGACGAAATATCGAGTTTTAAATAAAACTGGGTTTTTTAATTTAATCATCCAGAAACAGACCGCATACCCGAATTTTTAGTTTGCTAGTTCCTTCTCGTTATTATTAATATTGTTATTAATTGTTTTACAGCTATATTTTAGACCTAATTGGAACTCCATGAATGATTTAATTTATTTACAAATTTCGCCTATTTAATCTGGAGAAAAGTCCCCGAAACATATACTAATCACAATAGAAGGGTTAATTCCTAAAGTACAATTGTATATCCTTACTATTGTTAATAATCACTTGCAATTTCTATTATATACCTATTTCCGCATGCATTTATTCAGCAGGGTAGGGTATAGTGAACATAGCTTTAAGAACTTCCTCCATTTCAGCATTGTCCCCTAATTTCTTCACTTCTGCAAATGCTTCCTTTCGTAGTTGCTGCATTTTCTTTAGAGTATATTCGAAGCTACCAAATTTAGTTAAAAGCGATAAGCAATGTTTTTTAAGCTCGGGCTTTGTAGTACGTTGTCGTAGGATTTGTATTATTTGATGGTCGTGGGGATGACTCCGTATTGCATGGATAAGAGGGAAACTAAATTTCCCCTCAGTTAAATCCTCGCAGTAACTTTTGTTTTGATGATACTACGGAAAATATAGACATAATGGAACATGATAAATTTCCTAATCAAATTTAAATACTTACATCTTCGGAACACAAATTTAAATAATCGTCCCGTATTTGAAAAAATAGACCTAGAATACTCGTTAGTTTAGAGAAATCGGATTTATTTTCACTAAACAGTTGCATTAATCGAATGGCCAACATGAATAATCCTCCAGTTTCTAAAAATATGTTTATACCAGGTGACTAAATATATACAAGAAATTTTAAGAACTAATTCCTTATCCTTAGGTTATTTTGTTCAGGAAAGTTCTTATATAAATATATATGGCCAAAACAGCTCAGTTATAAAAATAAAGAGTGTTTAACAATAAATTAAGATAATAATATAATATATTGTTACAGCAACTGTTTTCTATCCTTCGATACATTTATTGGCGAATGCAATCCAAATTTAAAAAGTCTAAAAAGTTTAAATCCATAGATCGAGAAAGCCTCGGTTATGACCCTTACCGTCCTATACGTCTATCCACATCGTCCAAAAACTTTCAAACAATTAAAGTAAACTAAATTATGCTGGACCAGAATACATTTACATTTTGATTGATATTGGACTTTCTTCAGCGGTAATGGCTTTCCCTTCAAGAAAATTATCTCTTCTTGGGCCGGCAATGATATTTATACCATGAAATTCGACCTTTAATCAGCGATCCTGATACGAGAAATCATTTTATTGGAGAGTCTGTGTAAAAACTGTCTAATAACTCATATAATGCTATCTTGTTTGTATAAATAATTTAGTAAAGGTATTCCTTTTATGTGCTTATATCTATTTGACTTTTAATGTTAGCAATCGAGATCGATTTTACTCAAAAAAAGGGTTTACATATTAAGACGATGTTCATATGAACGTATTATGTTGATATGAACTTCTATGATCAAAATAGCCCAAAGAATTAGCACACAAACTTTGTCACATATATTTGGAATCCCCCGAATCAAAAAAAACACTAGCGGTTACCAACATTTCTTACTTTTCATCGTCATCTGACAATATTCCTCTTCCGATGGACAAATGAAATTATCCCTCCAATATATTTCCATACCTTGGCCTCTGTGTAACTCTAACAACTGCTCAGTATATACTGTAGTTGCATCTGCATGATTTAAGTCTTGACATCTTTGCAAAGCGATAAACATAATATAATTCGATGCGTTTAATGTACTTGGTATCCCATATATTGAATGAGCCACAGGTATTCCCCGCCTTAGAATCGAATTATCTTCAATGTCATCTAAGCTGGAACTAAAAACTTTAGTTTCCATTTGATGAATATGCAGACTAACTGTTTCTTACAGTAAGCTTGCATTGTGTAGCATTTCTATTATATTTTCGATCCTTTTCAATGACTCATCTGGTATTTTTAACCATCTATTAAAAGCTCGAGCTAACTTACTTCGGACGCTTTTTCCGGGTACTTGTAGGATATATGCGAAGGGTTCCAGTAATTTCTGTAGGCGAATTTTTCTGATTACTATTATGTTAAGTTGTGTATTCGAAAAATGGTTACCTTGTCTTGTTCTTTGTTTCCATTCTTACTGTATGGTATATAATCTTCTTGTATATTGGGTTTTTCCATGATAATATTGTGTTACTGATTCTTCAAAGTTTTTTATAGTTAATGTAAATCGTTAATTCTCTTATATAAACGACGTCACATAATTTTAGCCTAAAAAAATCAATTACTTGCTGCAATAATTTACATCGCAATTATTGACTTCGTAATTCATAATTGAGGCATTAAGATATTTGTGGTTATGTGGGACAAGCACGTACAAAAACAAATCGATATTTTCCCATTTACACGTGGAAGCCTAATATTTGTATTTAATTTTATATAATTAGTTATAATCTAAAATCAATAAAATATAATTGATTTTTTCGAAATTATTAAATATAAGATGCCGTGTGGCAGAAAATTGAGCGCATATTTACTATATATACGTCAAGCTGATGCATAAATAAGCCAACTTGATAATACGCAATGTCCCTAGTAGAGTAGTGAAGCGCCATCGCGTAGAGCAGTACACTAACCATTTTGGCAATATGACGTTACGGCGGGAATTTCAATTGAGAGCAGAAAATTTATAGCTCTTTTGCTTTGCCTCTAAAATATAGTAGGCTATTAGATTAAATTAGTTTTATGATCGTTCGGACCTACTAATTAAGCCTACCTTAATTTGAAGTTCGGTTTATGCACAAATGATAAATTGTGACTGACCAATTTGCCCAGAATATATCACTTTAATAGAACACGGGCTTAAACATGGCGTAGCTAGAGGGATTTTAGAAATAATTTCACTTTTCAATCTTTGCAACCCCTTCCTCCAGTCCTACAAAAATTTCCATAATGTCGACTATAATTGGTCCCCCCCGTGACCAAATTTTGTCTACGCCTATAGGCTTAGAATTATAGCAGGCTTAAGCTATGGCTATGAGGAGTTGTAAACAATTTAAACAAATGCAAAACTACATATTTGAGACAAATCACGGATTGTATAAGCAGATGCCACAATTGACAACAATATGTAAGGAACAAGGTTAATAAAGCATGAGATTACGTAATATATTTTATTAATATTTCTGTTATAAATACACATCCCTTGCTTCTTGGTATGGGGCTGAACTACAAGGTAATACCCATTGATCTTTATCGGCCAGAATATTGTTAGTACCTTTAAAATAATTATAAATAACAACTAACCTGATTGTTGCGATCGAACAAAATGCTCACTGAATAAAATTAGAATTCAGGTTTTTGCTTGAACTAATGAACTAATTTTTCATATATATAACTTATGTAGTACATAGGTCTTTTTACCATTTCAACATTGTATATTCCACGCTTGTATTAATGTGGTCTTCATTTTTTATTCAATGGAGCATATTGAATTTGCAAGCAACACAAACTTATGACCTTGATTTGACTTCATGAGATATCTAGCAAACATATGCAGCCACTTGTTCTACAAATTGTGTTCAAGTGCTCATATGTTCAGAAACAGAAATACATTCTGCTTCATTTCCTACTGATGTACCTTAGTCATTAGAGGTACCCTACAAAACATACACACATATTTAGTTGTATCAGATGGGTATCGGAATGCAAAAACTTACAGGAAGGAGAAACGTGTATCAAAATGACTAAGCCATTACCTTCACAATACTACTGAGGAGATGTTTGCCTATTAAATTACTCACAAGTGCCTCTCCAGAAAAGTTTTGTAATGGATCCTGGTCAAGATGTACCAGTTCAACTTCAACCTCACATAGATGTATACTGTTTAAATTTATTTCGATACAAGAAAATGCTGGAGAACACTACTACGATAACACCACACTCGCTCGACACTGTACCTGCAATTGATTTAGCGCGAATTAGGCTCATTTGGGTTGAGCATTTTCTACAAATTCATATACGTATGTTTTGCTAGCACTCCAAATTGCCAACCTCTTTAACTTTACATTCCAGAATAGTTGGCTATGCTGTTGTTAAATCGGAGCCATCTCCTGGTCCGGTAGCTTAACTTTTAATGCCATATAGGCCGGTTTCAATACGGCCATATTAGAATCCTGTTGGTTCTTTTGAAATTTAAAAGACTCAATTTGGAATGTTTTTAAATGTATATTTGAAATTAAAGGATTTTGTCCAATATTTGAACTATTTTGTATCAAGTTATGGACCAGTTGAACACCACGAATTTGGCTATTATTACATGTGAAATGTGCTCCTTCTTCACTTAACACTATAACAAAATATTGTTTTTGAAGCTTTCCCTATATATCTCCATATAAATAAATAGATAGATAAATAGATCCATAATTCTCTTAAGGGAAATAAAGTAGGTTCTAAGAATTGTCTCGCACGCATATTATAAGACATCTAATAAAATTCTCCTAGGTAAAAAGGGATCGTTTGTGATAACAGACTTACGAGGTTGAAGAGACACCAATAATAATACAGCCATTCATACGAAATTTTATGCTAATTAATCAACTTACTTCGTACTTTGAATACGATAGGCAACTTATTATACACGCTCGAAGGCATTTAATTCTTAGCACAGTGTACATACGCTTACAGTGCCCGCGGAAAAGTCTGCCCATATTGGAACCTTTTTTATTTCTTTAGTTTTAAAGTAACTGCGTCGGTAGTTTGTCTGTGCATCATTCATAAGAAAAAGTTGTTCGCATCTATAGTCTATTCGTACATTAAAAAACACCATATGTCTTATGGACTATTGTTATCTCTTTCTATTAAGAGAATGTTCGTATATATACATTTCTGTTTGACATAGGCGCAGTTGCCAAGACATTACGTTAGTAATTATTATTTTAAAAAGTTATTTGTTTAGTTTTATGATCTATCTGTCATCTGTGTGTACTTTTTGTTAATAATTTTATTTCCTTTGATAATATTTATTAGTATAAAAAAGAGCTCGTATTAAGATATCTTTCAATGCTATTTGACAACAATGCAAGTACTCTTCATATGAGCCGTTCTGTTTTCTAAGGTGCGAACAGACTATACATGAGGTTCAAAATTCAAATTGTGATTCAAAGTCTCAACTTTTGTTTTTTCTTACATTCTGTTAAAAATACATAGATATTGTCTATTTTATTATTATTATTTTTTTCTTTTTATCAAGAAGGTTTATTTTCCCAAAATTAAATCCTTTTACAAAGATAACTTAAGGACGCTCTTGGATTATTTTCGTAATTGAAAATGCTAACAGTAAAGCCATTCTAAGTTGAAATATATATTTGTGTGCATCACATGTATTAGGAATGAAATAATAATAATAAATAGTTATTATTAATAACACATGTATGGAGGAAAGCGTCTAATTAAAGATAAATAAGGGTTATTGAAAAATGAAAATTTTGAAATAAAAGAATCTCTTCTATAAAAAAAAACATATTTTATTTATTATTAGCATAATAATAGCATGTCAAGATACACATTTGGAATTGTTTATAATTTGCTTTTTATTGGACTCCCTTGAAGTAGGTAATTAATAAATAAACATAAAGTACTTTAACTCGGTTTATTTTACAGATTCATTAACATACAATAAAATTGTAATGATTTTTCAGTGTTATCCACATCACATTGTCTGTAAGCGTAATTAAAAACCAAAAATTCATAAATAACTTGCTTATTGTGCGAAATTTCTTCATTATTAATAAACCGGTCCCTCCGTGCTGATTTACAGCTATTGCACAATAGTTAATCTAAAGAGACGCTTTAGACGACTTGGATAAGTGCCACTCAAGTCACTGCTATTTTCTTCTTATCTCTTTCGTTTTTCTCACGCATTCCTTCTGTGGTTTGGAAATTATTCTTTTTGTTTGGTCTTATCGTTGCACAATTCTGAGCTAGATTTCATGCACTTTGACCTGCTCAGAACAGAAGACTGGCGCTTTCTTCTCTGGAAGTGAGACATCTCTTGTGCGAAATCTGTATCAAGAAACTGAAATAAATTAATTATAGAAAGGAGAACTTAATTACAATAGATCAACAAATGAAGTCCGATTTTCAATCTTTTGTTTTACTTCAATTTAAGGTTTAATCGTCGGTTGTTTGAGTTTTACTTGAGTTTTTTTTTTACGTTTTGAGAAATATTACCTGATTTTGAGGAGTACGTATGTGGTCCAGCGAAACGTGTGGTATTCTCTTTTCCGGATTCAGTTCTAATCACGGCTTTCCATATGCACAAAACTGTTCTGTAATATTGGCGAAACCTGAAAAGAATGAACTAATAATAGATAATATCTTATTTTTATCGTTTCACATCAAATAACTCTACCAATGTTTAACAGTGTGAATCACCTCCATGAGCTCGGATTGTGTTTGTGTGACTGGAAATTTTTCAAAACGTTTTTCTTCTTACTACAAGGTCTGATTGCGAGCGTGTTTTAAAATTATATTGGAACCTATAAGTTCGTAAATACTCAAAGTTGTTTGCATTCATGCTATATAAGCAGCGTTTTTAACTAGACGAGACTAGAAAAAACGAGTTAAGGGAGGCTTGTTGTACAATTTGTACTTCCCGATCGAATCTGTTCTTTAGATAATCATTCAAACACGGACAACTCCACTACTGCATAATACGAAATTACTCAAAACTGGACATGCCCGAAATCAAGCATTATGATATTTTTGTCGGGACTCTTCACTTTAAATTGAGTTTTTGCTTTGTTAAATAGGCAATGCAACATATAGAATTGTAGCGCTGCTACGGAAAATGAAATCTGTCGGTTTTCAAGCACGTAATTCATGTGGGAACGATGAACGCATTCGTATCGGTATCTGCAAAATCTGAAAAAAACAGATTCCTTCTAGATAAGCAACTCAACAACGAAACGAGATTTTGATTTCTACACAAAAGCCTTTAATAATGACGGCTTCCAAACTGTCGATGAAGAACCAGAAGAAGGAAATGGAAGCGAGGAAGAATGTGATATTTTGTGTTCTTTTAACTATATTGTAATAGTTTATGGTTTTCTCTTTATTTTCAGTGCATATTTTCTGCTTCATTTTCGAACTGAATAAAACTGAATAATCTAAGAAAATAAAGCCACAGTACGACACGAAAGAAATCGTTATTTTAATGTAGAAGTGCCCATTGGATAGAATTGATTTTTGGTACATAAAAGGACATAATATCGCGGTAAATTGGTATGATATATTTTTATTTTTTTTTCAAAAATTATATGTTGTTTTCGTTTCGAATTTTTTACAAAATTCTAGACAAAAAGTTACTAACATGACAGTATAGCAGTTTTTAAAACAAGACTACTGTCAGTAGTCCATATTTTTATTTTAATAGAAACAAATTATTGACATTTAATGATGTATCATAGTAAAATTAAGTAATTTATTTATTTATTTTTTTTCGTTATGGTGTTTTATAATTGATTTATTATTGGCTTAAAATTAAAAAGTAATTAAATGCCGTATGGCAAGCACTTTGCTAAGTGTGTAGCATATGTGAAATCAGTTGTCGCATATGGGGCACATCTTTCCAAATGGTAGCATTGTTTAAAATCCAGAAATGTGTATTTGTGTGTAAACGTTTGGAATTCGTATCGTGATTACTTTAAAATTACATTTTTACTATCCATTTATAGATTAATAATATTTTACTTGAATAATACCAGCCAGGGCAATGGTCAAACTTCAACATCTGCGTTTAAAGAGGTTTGGAAATGGATTTTTAATTTTCAATACACTGTCCAGGGAAAACTTTGTTGATTCAGTGAATCAATTCACTCAAAGTTATTGGTTTTAACGATTGTGAAAATTACTCATGTAGTCTGGATCAGTGGCAATAAAGTATTATTATTACTGTTATTATTATTATTATAGGATGATCCCTCGGCACAATATCCAGCAATTGATCGACCTTATATTACGTCGCGTTAGTGTGATACTTGCTATTCACTTACTGTTTGGCACAATACCAAACTGGATAACTAAGAACATTCTTTAGGTGCGTCCTTTCATTATTACTTGCCTACGAAGTATCCCAGAAATACTTTTAAGATATACCTTTGGTTAGTAGTTTATTTCTAGTTAGTTAATTTTTGCAAATTAACACAACAAAATCGAACGCCGAAGAAATGAAATACGTTAATTCAAACAAAATATGCACAACTAACCACATATTTTTGAAGTCCACTTATATTTGTTTTATTCATAAATGTAAAACATATATTAGTGTAACAATAACTTTCTAACTTTCCTGAGTTAGAAACTTCCCAATGAATATCTTTTAAGCTTTCTGGACGATTGTTGGTAGTTCTGGCAATGTGGCAATAAATGATATATTTTTCTTAGCACTTTTAGTTACATCGGGAACGGATATTAACTTAAATGGTCCTCTTAAATCCAAGTGTAGAAAGTACCAGCTTGGAAAAATGAATTTTTTTTAAACACTTTGAAAAAGCTTAACACTTTAAGGGGAAATAAAGCCTACTGGTGAAATCCGTAATTTTTTATTAAAAGAGTTTCATTTTATGAATTCTTTTAATGCTTCGGAAACTGCGAATTTAGTTATAGGAAGCATGCAGTGTGATCTGTCGATATTTTTTTTGGATTGAAATATGTAGAAACAATCAAGGAAAGAGATTGTAAAAAAAATACTTTTTCCTAGTTGATATGTCCATATTTAGAACGAACTTTTAAAATAGCCTATACTACATTTGTGATAATTTTGATAGTTATTTATAACAATAAATAGTTATCTGTAAGAATAAATAGTTATTTATAAAAATAAATAGTTATTTATAAGTATAAGTATAAAAAAATATAAGTATATATTATATACTTATAAAAACCTCAAACCATTTGAAAGTTTTTTTTTTATTTTAATAGTTAAATTAATTTTCGAAAATTTCGTATATTGTCACATTTAAAATTTTTGCTCCCCATTCTCTCAGTCTTTACGTAAAAATTCCTACTTTTCCCAGTTCACATTTTTGCTTTGATTTTTACGTTCTCTTGCCTTTTTGATTGCCTCGCTAGTCGGACGGATAATTGTCGCATGTGAGACAAAGATTTTTCGTCAACGGTTAAATCCACGTGTGGCTTAGGGATTATCTTACCAATTGCCTACATCGATTTATTAGGACGGTTTGGTGTTTTTCCTTTAAAATTACCTAACGCTCTCTTTTTTTGTTGGCGACTCTTCGTTATTCTCTGCAACCTTGCACCTCACCTTGAGCTCATCTCTTGTTTCTCTGGCAAAATTACTAGGTAAAACCTAATGAGGGTTATACCTTTTTTTTTTAAATAATTGAATCGATTCACTTTATGCTAGTATTTACTTCGCTGTAATTTCACTTATTAGTTTTTTTACTATATTTTAAAATTTTCAATGTCAATCCGAATTTCATTCCTAATTTAATTAATAATGCATTTGCAATGTCATTATTAAGCTTAAATTCAATTTCAATTGTTTATGACCATGGCCATCAAATTTTTCTGGAATTTAAAGAATTCCTACGCCAAAGATATTGTTACCAATCACGAATCTCCCCCCCCCCCCCCCTCCCACCAACATATCCCCCCCCCCCCCCCTATATGTCTAATCTTATATATATATAATCTTGTATATATATAATCTTATATATATATAATCTTATATATATATAATCTTAGATATATATAATCTTACATAAAATTATTAATACATTATTGTTTTGAAAGAGCTAAGTTTTCTTTTGGCGTTTTTTCCCTAAAAATATCTGTCGCCCTCTTTCTCTTGATAGCGACCTTCGGTTTCCATTTCGGGATTCACTTCACTTTATTTTATGAACCACTCAAGGATTGCTGACGGTATCCTCCGCAATTTTGCACCCATTCTGAGCTTATTTCTTACTCTCCGGCAAAATTGCCAGCCAAACCTAACAAGGGTTATGCTTATTTCGTGCCCGCACTACCCACCCAATGCTACTGCAACTCCTATAAGATATTTTAATTACTTTCGAGATGTTATCGTCGTGAATGACGCACACCAAATATCACACAGCGGCGTTATTTTTTGATGAATTTAATTCAATTCTTTGATTAAATCTTCTTACGACTTTTCTTCATCTGTTATCTATTGTTATCTATTGCGCGCAACGTACTGAAGTAATTCTTAATTTTAAATTTATGACTGGCCCAAACAACTTCGGTGCCCATGAATATATTGTTTTGACACAAATTAAATTATTAGGTCAATGAACGCGGGATGGTGATTAATTTAATTACAAAATTTGTCAAACTCGCAAAATTAATTTACGCAATTTCCGTATCTCAATTTACATATTTAGTTCTAGATCTGTTCTATTTCATTTGAAATAATTTTCCTTTTTCTTTAGCATTCCTCTGTTGGAAAACATAATCCAAGGATGGAAAGTCGAATGCTTAGTCGTTAATTGATTAAGGTTGATCCACGACGACATAAATTAGTAAATGTATCATCTCTAACACAGAAATATGACGCCTACGCATTTGTTGCCCGAATGTATAGTGAAAAATAAGCAAACATATATCATTTCATTTTAATTACGCAGAGAAAATATACATCGCGCTCCGGAATATTACTCGTTAATCATCAACGATGCCTTGACTCTATTATGTTTCCATTTCCGCGATTTAATTAGATATTTTGTCGAAAACGTACAAAAACAGTCAAAGGAATCCGCTGCAAAACTCTCTGCTTAATTCATATTCCGTAGCGTCTCGAAAAAAAAACATAAAATTCAACACGTGTTGTCCTTTAGATAAGCTCTGGAAATGGATTTCCCAAATAATATAGGGAAAACTGCAACTTTACCTAGCATTCATCCAATAATAAATTAAAGGATTCACCATCGCGTTAGCCATGGCGAACCAATAAAATCCTAGGTAGACGTGTTGGACATATTTACTATAGACCACGCTCCTATCTATGTGGGTATAAATGAAGTAACTGTGATAAGGCAACCAGCACACGCAAAAAACGGTGACAATGAATATAAACATTTTCACTACCTGTAACAATACACAAATGAATGAAAACAGATTATTGCATGTATTTAACTTTGTAGTTACTTTTCGTTTCGATTTAATTGAATCCATTTGTCGTTGGGTTTGTTCGCCGATAGATCGAGAACCCCAAAGTACTTTGCCCATTTCCGTGTAGCACCAAAGCATTAAAACCATTGGTATAACGTAGGTTAATGCGAGAAAGGATACTTGATATCTGAAAGAAATTACAAATAATTAGAGATATGAACAATAATTTCGTAATAAAAAAATAAATACTGTTAAATCAATGCTATTAAATTGTCCGAGGACTAAATTTTTAACATTACATGAAAAAAAGATCATGAAAGCATGTACGATGTACTTCGCTGAAATACCACATTAATTACATTCAGGGTTGAAGTGAAGATGTTGCGGTGAGTGGAGATATTGAAGTACGTGCTTAGATTTATAAATTATGGATTTTTGCTTACATTACATTCTACTAGCAACTATTTCCCTATTAACTGTGTTACGTATGCATTTTTAAGTGGGAGAGTTGTTAGTGAATTTATTTAAATTTAATTTTGCATATAAATCATCAAGAAATATTCGACAAGACAATAAGAAATAATATTGTTTTATCTTTATTTTTTCAATTTTTTCAATACATATATACGTATACGTATTTATCTTTATATCACAGCTTCAATAAATAGTACAGCTAGTCGTGGCAGGTAACGCAAATAGGAGGTTAATTACAACGCTTCAATTTTCTCGTATATTTCCACTGCATAGTGTAGTAATGTGCGACTGTAACGGAAATGCACGAGGAAATGGAAGCGTTGTAATGCGGTTCCGCACCAGCCGTCGCTGAGTACGCTAGTTTATTGTATTATAGGCTAGGCCATATACTTCCATTCCTGTTAGATACCCTTACTTATTGTTCGATTGCTAATACGCAAATTAATTTAGATATTTTAATAGTTATTTTACAGTTTGTATCTACAAGGTGGTTTATAATAGGTGTAAAAGACGTTAACATCTTGACCAGTAGTCTATGTTTCAAAAAAGACGCCAAATGTCCAATTAATTTTTTCACAAATTATGTTGTTTATTCATTGATTAAATGCACATTTTCCTGAACGATGGATTGGTCGTAGAGGTTTCATTGCTGGACTTCCAAGATCTCATGACCTAAACCTTCTCGATTTTTTTCATAGAAGTAGCTGGTTTACAGTGTCGAAATAAACACACGACTTGACGATTAGATTTAACGAGATTCATCAAGTTGGTGCAACAATATCTCGTGTATTCGAGTTCACGAGGAGTGTATTTTGAACAACTATTTGGGTAATATTTTCTTACATAGTCATTTGTTTCCTTTTTTTAGTTTTTTATTTTTAAAGTTGTATTCTATTAATCATTTCTGGTTTACTCAAATTTAAATCTGTTTCAGTTCTATAAAATAATAACAAAAAATAGGATCTATGTTTATTTGTCATTTTCTGTCTTAAATGGCTTCCCAAACAAAATGTCAAAGTTTTTACAGCTATTATAAATCACCCTACATACCGGTTGCACTATATACTTCAATATGTACTAGCATTGTCGCTGTCACAAGATTCAAAAAACGTCCCAGATATTTTTAACACCACCGGTACGAATTGTATTAGAATTGGAATTTTGAAATGTATACGTTATTACTAAAGCTTTTTTAACGTTTCTATTAACAATAATACAGAATTTCGGCAATTTTGCATATGCCTTTTCTTAATGCTAAAACGGGTAATGTAGTCGCAAATCAAAAGTTGTAGACTCACTTGTGATGTAACTTCTAGAAATAAAGAAAACGTTATTCATCAACAGCAAGAGAAAACAGCCATTTCAACAGTTTTTGTTAATTAGTGATAAAAGACTTAAAACAATTGAATCGAGTAAGCCAATTATAAATGTGGGTTTAGTGCCCTGTTTAAGACTGTATTTAATGTACTATATATATAGAAGTTAGAGTGAACATGCGATCTAAATCTTTCTAACTTAATGCAATTGTTTATTGATGTTCAGTACATAAAGAGTAAAGTTCCTTATATCTTTATCTGGCTAGGCAGAGTTAGGAGCTATGCGTTCGAGTCCTACTAGGATCAAATTTTCCTAGTAGGTCCGGTATAATCTCAAGTCATCATTCGCATGTTGTTACTGCGAAGGAGTGATAATAACAAAGCAATGGAACACTATCCACAAATTTACACATTTAAGATTGCAGAGGTTATGATTTAAAGTTTATAACCCCATTGGACCGTCACTACATTCAAATAACAAATGAATATAATCTCTGTGTTCATATGCAACTATATCAAATTTTTGTAGTAAAACATCTAGAAAAGCCACATTTTCTACTACCGAAGAATGTATCTATAGATATAGTCAATAAAGTACAATAATAACGTTACTCTTGCGTATTATTTTGATGTTTAATTACCCTTAATTAATACACTACAGCAATATAAATGTCGGACGACACTTATTTAATTAAAATGTAATTATTCTCGAGAATAAGAGTGTCGTATTCTTGCCGATTCTTTTATCCAAGAAAGTAGAATGAAGAAATAAATGATTTAATAAAAGAAAATAACTTTGTTGTTGTACAAATAGAAATTATTTTGGTTAAACGTAGGCTTGTTTAACAATTATGTATCTCTACGTGCGATTTGGTAGATTTTTTATCTTAAAAATCTTGATAAAATACATTCTACAAACTTGCAAACCTTTTATAAATAAATTAAATGCTCAATATCACTGGTTTCCTCCGAGATACGTTGGAATGTAAAAATTAATTCGGGCCGCTGTTCTAGCAAGCGTTGAAGTTCTATAACACTTCTACATAGATCTTGAATACGTTACTTTCACGTAGAAAAAGGAACGATTAATGATATTCAGACGATTACTAGATATGTCTCTTTGTTTTTCAGGAATAGCGTACTATATTTTCAGAAAAATCATTCACTTACTTTGTTGACAAAATCAAATGTATAAAATTCGATGTAAGGAAAAAAATCTGCATTTTAGAAAAACGGGAAATCTCTGCCCAGAAGCGTTTGATGTTTATTTTATTGACCCTTTCAAATATAAAGAGATAAGGTTTGTTCTCTCCATAGAATCCAAATATTTATTTTTGCATAGAACGAAGATGACGTAACCCTTTTGTACATCATTGCAAAGTATAATTTAAACATCTCTGTTTTAAAATATTTACGTGGTTCAAATAGGTCACGGCAAAGGGTTTCATTATTTAACATTCCGTTGAAACAGGGATATTATATTAGATTCGCTGGAAAGTTAATAGCGAATTTGTAAGTCGTTTTGCATCAAAATCCAAGTGAATTTTATGCACTTATAACTGCCAAGTTTTCTGTTGGTCTGTAGCGGAATGGACGCCAACTGTAAGGTGCAATTTTTATCAAAACTGGGGGGATATAGACACTTATTAAACCCTACTAAAATAGCCACTAGAAATCCCCCAAAAAAATTTATGCTTTTTCGCAATTTTTTATGATATTGCCATTTATATTCGTATACAGATAACATTAATATATGTTACTTGTACCTTAGAACCTTATAAAGAATCTCATCTTATAAGGTTCTAAGTAGACTTTTTTATTTTGTATTCAGCATGAATAAATGTCTATCTATTTCAGTGATGAGTGGCTTGTCCATATAATTTAAAACTAAACGTGATCCGGGTTTAGACCGCCTCATGCTAGTTAATCGAAAACTCGACGTTTCGCCTACATCATATCACAGCAGCTTCTTCGAGAGAAGGAAAGGTGGTAGACCACAGTTAGCACGGTAACTCAAAGTGGAACCATAGGCGGAACTCACTTAGCTGGAAGCAATTCATCCCTTCCTATGTCCTCATTTGTATTTTGTCGGATAGTGGTGACAAATATACATATTGTTATTATTACTCTAGTTTCTATAAATAACAAAAGATGGCTAAAGATTGGCGGCAAGTAATTTTTAAGGATTTCTCTCGATATATAATTTTTTATAATCGGAAGGGAGACTTCTTTTCTTGTCTCAAGGAATTTCGCATCGCTGTTATTTGAAAATTAATTAAGATGTTGTTGCCCGTTTTAGCCCTCGAAAATAATCGAAAGCAGAGCCACTAACGCATTTTTGCAGTCTACCTGACAATTGCAAAATTTGTAGACTGTTTTTGAAGCATTCTTATCTTTTGCTTTCTACGTAGGCAGTGAGATACCTAAAAAATTACCATTATATATTTGATTGTAGGGAAGCAGCGCAGAATTTTTAACTAGATTTGGAGGCTTCCAGCGTAGAATCGTTAAGATTGTGCGGAATTTATTTACAACTACATGAAAAATGAAGGCGGGGCGTGCTTTGAAATAGAGATTTCACACTTTGAAAGCTGTTCTTTAGTCTTGTAAAGCCGATCGCGTGTCAGGAATTTTTTTGCTACCTGTCTTAAAATAACCGATAGCGAAAGTATCAGTTTTCTGTCTCGATCCAGATGACACTTTGTTCGACAGAATTTTAAACTAGAAGTTTTAAAAATTAGATGTTGTTTGAGTCTTTTTGCTCTCGTTGAAACTTGATACAGTAAAGGATGCAACAGAAGTACGTGTCATACTTTATGGTTAAAAGCTGCAATAATTACTTGTAGCAGCAACAAGCCCAAGTAATTTGTATCGGTTTTCCAATAACTTCAAATATGTTAAGTGATTCTATCTCTTTGATTGCTTTGTGTTCATAATTGAATTACATTTTAATTTCCTAATTTTGCAATAAACATCTCTTCAAAGATTTCATAGTTTGCGATATGATGGAATTAAAGCAAGGTTTAGACTTAAACAATACCCTTTTGGTTTGCTGACATTGCAGAATACACTTTATGCTCTTTGTATCAAAGTAAGTTGTTATAATTTCTCCAAACATAATTGTAGTTTTCCTCTCTTATGGAGCGTTTATCTAGAATTTTAAATCTACCACTTCATTGTCATGAATCGGACTTTATACGTGATAATCGTATTTTGTATATTAGGAATATACTTTCAATCCAAGTTAATTGAACGTGCTTTACAAAGCTGTATTAAAAACTCAATATCCGCTTCTGCTACCTTTGCTGATACAACTCGGGTTGAGGAAGATATTTGTAAACGCTCATGGTATACTTGGTCAACTTTTACATTTACTTAGATCAAATTCCTGAAATTCAAATAGCAGAACATGGCCGGCAATAAACATGGCGGATCTAGATTTTCATGTTGAACGATATTGGATAATGGCATACAATTCACTCCACTGTACAACTTTCTGGGTAACAATGTAAACTACAAAGATACTCTAAATAAGATGAAAAAGAGTTTTCAACATATGAACTGCAATACTAACAATACGGACAAAAGAGGGTTTGACTTCATTTCTTTGTGAAAATTTACGTGTATCAAATTTTGATTATTACTAAATTACTAAGTTTAAGGTCCTTTTAGACGCTTAAGAATGAAACAAATAACGAGAATGGTGTGGTAGATATCTGTGTTAAGGAAGGCAATGTATTTATAAATTTATTTCTCGACGTAATCTCCTCGAAAGAAGTTACAGGCGGCGAAATCTGCCGAATGTAGTGCACGAGGCATCAATTCGTGTCGTAACTAGTGTTGCTGTCGCAATTGCCGATGAGTTTGCCGGGGCGTTATCATTTCTTTTTTCATTAAGCGTGGCCTTTTCTCTTTAGCACACCGTCCAATAGATTCAAGAAACTAGCATAGTACTGTCCCGTGATTGTTTTTCCCTTCCCTTCTTTGGTGCATGTTCGCTGAAAAAATGTTCATCTTGCCGATTGATCTCCGGTTTCTGGGGTGAAGTGATCCATGTTTCATCTATAGTCACGTAACCCCGCAGAAACTCACTCGTATTGCGGTTAAACATGCTCAAACATCGCTTTGAAACCCCGATTTCGTTCTTGATTAACCGTCAGCTTTCTCATACCTATTTTTCGTGAAGGATATTGTACACGTGGTCAACTGAAATGTTAACTGTCTCTTTAATCTTCACCCGGCGATCTGCTAAGACGATAACTTCAACTTTACTGATCATATCGTCTGTAATCATCTCAATGGAACGACTTGGACACTCCTCATCAAAAACGATGTTCAGCCACGCCTAAGCCAATATCTAATGGTAGTCATAAAAGGTGTATAATCCTTGTAAACTGCATTTCACCTTTGATTTTTGCACACGTCTTCCCATCCAAACAAAAAAATCGAATCACTGACCTTTTTCTATAATTCGATAATAAACTTGTTCATTTTCAACAGCTCTTAAAACAGCATTACTTGACGAATCTCTCCGAAATGTTGACGGACGTCGATTAAAGTATTGTCGTTAATGCAGATTTTGACACAAAGCGCTATCTGACTCCAAACACGAATTATTCTCATACCATCTTCGTATTATACTTTGCATCAGTCTATGTGACGCACATTATTCTTTCAAATAGGTGGTTTAGCTTAATTTAGAGCTTGCGTCACATTTGACACCTCTAAGCACACGAACAAGTAGCAACTTTCGTCGCCAATAATGTTTCCAGAAACATTGTTGCTTTCTAATTGTGCCGTAAATCAACATGTGGCAATGAGTCATTTGTTTTGTTGGGTAGACGGAAATTGTCTTGCCAATTAACAGACTCAGGCAAAGACCGAAAAAATTCAGTAAACTCCTATTGCCTTATGTCTTAAGCTTCTACAGATTCTTTGCGCTCCTTTCATTGAAAAGCTACCAAAAGTAGTTCTTTTACGAAGTCCTCTTCTGCACGAGCCAGATATAACTTTGCTAGTGTCCTTATCTTCAGAATCAAGTATTATTTCAAATTTGGTCGAAAATAATTATGCCAGAAAAGGCAAGCAAACATTTTGTTAACTTTCTTTTTGTTCTAGGGATGCTACCTTGCGTAATAAATAAAGATACTAATAACACCTCCTGGCTCTATTAAGGCAATAAATGAATATTTTTCTTTGAGAATTCATTGTGATCTACATTTGTATTGAATTTCAATTAACAAAATAATATAAAAAGAAAATAAAATGGAATAAAAAAGAAGGCGCTATTTTTGACTTACGCAAAATCCATATTGGAGTCGGTAGGTTGACCGTCAGGCCAAATCAGAAGGCATGCCGTCCTTTCTTTATCCCGATATCTGAAATAAACAAATAAGACGTGACAAAAACGAAATGATAAGCAGATTCGATTGACGTCTCTAAAAAACGACAACGCTTTTTAGTACAATACAATCCAAGCCTTTTGTAGCGTATCCTCCAGAAAAAATCGCTTAGAAAATTTTTAAAATAAAAACGGAGACGGCGATTCAATAAACTGTAGTTTCTTGTTTTGTTATCGCGGGAATATATTGGTTTTCATCTTCGGAATTTGATATTAAAATATGCATTAGAAAATATGTAGACGGGAAAACCGTATAATCTACACGGGACAAAACGGGTGGCGAGAAATTTTTTTTCTTACAATATTTTTCCGATATTCCGAGGGCTTTACGCTAATGAACATCATTACGCCGGCGTCTAGTTTTATTTTAAAATTTCACAGTGTTACTAAAGTGTCCAATTTTCCCCTTTCTGGAATAAAAAGATCGTTATCTCTTTATGGAACGTTTTGTCGAGACCTTCGCCCTCTACAAGGACAAAATGCGGAAAAGTTATCTTCTCCGTTTCTTTTGTGTACTACACAATGTTTACTATGGCGACATTTTTCCATTTCGCACCGTTTACACTTAGTTCGTGCTACTTGTAGCTTACCTAAAAGCTTTTCAATTCCCTCAAGAACTTGAAATACCATCAGGCTTAACGCGGTAGATTTCCGTACAATCTATTATCATGAATATCAAATAAATTTCTAGGCGTTTTCATATTAACGAAACGCTTTTGTAGTAAATAGATAGAAAGTAATTTACCTGTATATAACAGTAGTCGAGTATAATAAACAAGGAAATGCTATCGCCATGCTTGCTAACCATATAAAAATAATGGTTATTATGGACAGAGTTTTGGACATTCTTGGTTGCAGAGGATGTACGATGGCTAAGTATCTGTAAAAAAAAGATAAAAGTGTTTCAGTATCCGTAATTCAAGCGAATTTTCGCTCAGAAATAACTTTCCCTTCGATATATAGGGTGATTCAGTTTAGACCCTAACCATAAGAATCTCGGTTATTACTACACTCACATTCCCAAGCCTCAAGCAAGTGTAGTCGAAACTTTGTATGACTTTTCAGATTTTTCTGGCCATCAATCAAACTTTCTTGTTTTTTTTTTTTTATCGATTTTGACAACGGTTTCAACAATGTGCAATGTGTTCACAAATGCTTTTCATATTATGCCTTAATTGAATTAATTAAAATCAAATAAGGTAGCCATGAAATTCGAAACTATCAAGCATTTCAATTGTAGTTCACTAGTAATAGAAAAATATTGTACACCAACGAAGAGAAACGAGATATATAAAGTGTTTTTCGAACGATCGAAATACAGTATCAAAATTCAACATCGAGCCGATAAGAATTAAGAAAGTTGCTGGTGGCCAGAAAAAATCGAAACGCCATATAAAAATTAAAACCATTATTTAACGAGTCGTTATGTTCGTTACGAAACGTGTATATTCATTTGAAGGTTGCAAATATGTAGCGAGGGCACTTTGCAGTTTGCAGTCAGGAAGTTATTAGTGTGAAATCATTTACACTAGACAACAATTAGCTAATGTTATCGGTATCAGTTTTGTTTTGTGTGTTTCTAGCTGTAACAGAAAATAGACGAACATGTTTAGAAGTGAGTTACCATCAGATGTAGTATAATTTGTGAATTTAGTGGTTAATAAAAAATGTCAAAATGCATTTCTCATCGAATTTCGATCGATTTATTATACATAGAGCTTTTTAATTACAAGTACTGAAATAAGCAACACAATTATGTTAACAACATAAACATAACAAATTACGTTAAACAGTGAAATTTTGTTTCACTTAATATTTATTCTTGTCTGAAGTCCATTTTTAACAACAAAGGAATACTTTCATTGTTAAAAAAATACTGTAATATGTAAGACAGATGTACACACTAGGAGGGAAAGGCCACCAGCACTGAACTGAAGTAACAATATTCTTTCTCAAAACAAATATTCGAGCACAATAAATTCGCCACAATACATTTCTTTAAAAAATTGCAGTGATAACGTTTCAATAGATTACCACATAGGAATGACTTAAAAGTGAGTAATGGAAGGTGAACGCCACCAGAGAGACTCATCAAATTGTCGTCTTAGAAATTTATGGACTTTTAATAGGCGTTTAGTTTTGATATTCTGGTAGTGGTTATGATCATGAGGAAGGATGGTATTTAAGAAAATGACTTGTACTGTTTTAAATATCGCTTTTTAAGAATGCTTCCAAGATGATGGCCGCTAGATATAAACACTTTTTGATGAGCGTTATATCAGGATTACATGCACCATCCAAAAACTGAATAAAAAACGCGGAATTTACTTTAAAATAAGGAAGTAGGTGCCTACTTTTGGTGAACTGGAAGTGCATAGTTTACGAAAACATTTTACTTAAGATATAACCAAAGGCAAAAGCAGTGTGATGAGAGAAAGCACTCCCCCGCGGATATACTGTGTGTCTGTAAAAGTTGGCAACAAATTGGAAACTTTTTTATTATACGTTTCTCAAAAAATTTTATTCTTGATAAAAGTTGCTGCATGAATCCAAACATACGGTAAACATAGCAGATCCACTCTGAGGTTAACAATAACAGTGCTAACAGCGCTTCTTTGGAAACCCCTCAAGAGTAAACTACCCTTATTCTGAAAGATACGCAGAAATTTTATTAGGAAAATTTGTTTGTGATGTAGAGATATAGTCAAATACAAAATTTCGGTCAAGCACGCTCAATTATGATATTTCGTCATTTTTCGTTTTTTTTTTTTTAACTAGATGCAAATTGTTGATTAAATTGCTATATGATAACACTTGTACTGAATCAAGTAGGTATGGAAAATTTTCGAAACAAATACGTAACTAATGTCAGTAAGCGTCAAATCGTCAGTTGGAATTGTAATAAATAATAACAATGCCATTGAAATTGAGTGTTCAAGATAAAATTGAAATTGTTCTAATTGTTGGAGATAACTACAAAACTTTTAGGGAAGCTGCCGAAATCTTTAATTACAGACACCCAGATAAAAACATACATTTTGCAACAGTAAGTAAAATAATAAAAAAATTCAAGGCTTATGGAAATGTTGAGAATAGATTCAAAAAGAAACATCAAGCATGGGTTGCTACTGACGAAATTCAAAACCAAGTAATGCTCTCAGCTGTAGAAAATCCTAAATATTCGTTAAGGAAAAGGTCAGCCTTGTTTGGTGTAAGTAAAGATGTTGTTGCAAAAATATTAAAATCAAACAAATTTAAACCTTACAAACCCCAGTTCAGTCATACTCTAAAAGCAGGAGATTTTGATAGAAGGTTTGAATTTTGTGCTTGGTTCCAAGGAGAATTAGAAGATAATCATGGTATGGCAAGATGTATACTTTTTACTGACGAGGCAACGTTTACTTCGAATGGGATAGTCAGCTCACAAAATAGTCGCTGGTGGAACGACGTTAATCCACAGTTTACTGTCCGAACTCGTGATCAAT